>CAUYTI010011527.1:0-20020 GCA_963575145.1 Galago senegalensis
TAGCTTCCATGTTTTTGTCGAGACTGCAAATTCCTGTTGTTACTGAGTTCAACTTTTATTCCATGGTGGTCTGAGAAGATGTATGGAATAATTTCTGTTCTTTTAAATTTACTGAAGTAAGACTTATGACCTAAGATGTGATCCATTTTAGAGTATGTTCCATGGACTGATGAGAAAAATCTGTATTCAGTTTTATTAGGATGAAAAGTTCTGTAGATGTCTGTTAGGTCCAAAAGTTGAATAGTTAAATTTAAATCTAAAATTTCTTTGCTCAGCTTCTTTTTGGAGGATCTGTCCAACACTGCCAAAGGAGTATTAAAATCTATTATTATGATGGAGCTGAGAGAGATCAAGTTGCTCATTCCTGTTAGAGTATCTCTTATAAATTGAGGTGCATTCTGGTTGGGTGCATAGATATTGATAATTGAGATCTCATCATATTGAATATTGCCCTTAACAAATATAAAGTGGCCATCTTTATCTTTGGTTACTTTTGTTGGTTTAAAATCTATTGTATCTGTGAATAATACTGCAACACTTGCTTTTTTCTGCTTTCCATTAGCCTGGAATATAGATGACCATCACTTCACCTTGAGTCTATATTTGTCTTTTAAGGTAAGGTGAGATTCTTTTATATAACAGATGTCTGGTCTGAGTTTCTGTATCCAATAAGCCAATCTGTGCCTCTTTAGAGGACAATTTAAGCCATTCACATTGATTGAAATTATTGATAAGCCTGGTAGAAGTTTGGGCATTGAGTTGCTAGAAAGTCCAGTAGACATTTTTAATCCTTTCACCACTGTGGAAGTTGGAATGTGATCAAATGTTTCTGAGTTGGTTTACTTTTGTGGTGGAGGATTACACTGGTTATTATGGAGGATAGGTTTGAGAATTTCCTGGAGAGCTGGTTTAGTTATGGCAAATTTCTTCAACATGTGAATATCGTTAAAGTATTTAATTTCTCCATCATAGATGAAACTCAGTTTAACTGGATACAGTATCCTGGGTTGAAAGTTATTTTGTTTTAGGAGATTAAAAGTCAATGACCATCCTCTTCTAGCCTGAAAGTTTTCAGCCGAGAGATCTGCAGTCATTCTAATACTCTTCCCCTTGTAGGTTATGTTTTTCTTATTTCTGACTGCTTTCAGAATTTTCTCTTTCATCTTAACTTTAGTGAATTTAATTATGATGTTCCTGGGGGATGTCTTATTGGGGTTGAGATGTGCTGGGGTCTGAAACTATCTGCTATCTGAATTTCAGAATCTCTTAGCATGTCTGGAAAGTTCTCTTTCATAATTTCATGAAGAAGAGCCTCTGTGTTTTGTGAAGCAACTTCATCGCCTTCAGGGATTCCTATAAGGCGAATATTAGTTTTCTTTGAATTATCAAAGATCTCTCTGAGAGAAAGATCCATTTTTGGTCTCCATTTCTTTTGATCTTTGCACTCTTGGGCTTGTTCAAAAGCTTAGTCTTCAAAGTCAGAGATCCTTTCTTCTGCCTGTTCCACTCTGTTACGGAGGGAGTTCACCACATCTTTCAGATCCTTGAGTGCTACAACCACTTGCCTCAGTGTTTCAAGATCTTTGGTCATTTTATCTTCGAAATCATTGAATTCTTGAGACATCTTTTGAATGATTTCTTAAAATTCTAATCCCCTCCTTTCTTCCATTCTGTTAATCTTAGTTGCTATCCAAATTCTGAGCTCGATTTCTGACATCTCATTCATCTCTTTATGGATGGGGTCTTCAATTGCATCTGCCCCATTTTTCCTTGGGAGAGTTGATCTACTCTGGTTATTCAAGTTGCCAGAGTTTTTCTGCTGATTCTGCCCCATGATGAGTTTACCCTGTTTGGAGATGGGCAGTGGCTGGATCAGTCCTAGTTTGGCTCCTCTGGGGTGACTGGGGGGCAGGGGAATTGCAGCGTTGGTGAGGGGTGCTTGTGCAGTTGGATAAGTTCTAGTTCAGCCTCACTGGGATTACCAGGGGGCAGGGTAATGACAGCGGTTGTGCGGAGCACAAGAGCTACCAAATCAGTCCTACTTCAGCCCTGGGGCAATGGGGGGGGGTGAGCAGGGGAATGGCGGTGGCCTGGTCAATCCTTGTTTGGTTCCACCAGGGCAGCTGGCGGGGCAGGAGAATGGCTGTGGCTGGATCAGTACTAGTTTGGCCCCACCAGGGCAACTGGAGGGCTGGGGGGCAGGGGAATGGCAGCAGCCAGATCAGTCCTAGTTTGGCCCCACTGGGGCAACTGGGAGGCAGGGGAACAATAGCGATGGTGCAGGGCACGCATGTGACCAGATCAGTCCTAGTTCGTCCAGTCCAGGTGTCCAGGAGGCAGAGGAACAGCAGTGACCGGATCAGTCCTAGTTCATCCCTGCTGGGGTAACGGGAGGGGGGCAGGGAAATGGGGAGTGGAGGACTCCTCCACTGCTGCCTGCTGCTCCTGCTAGGCACTAGCAAGCTGATCTGGGCCCTCCCGGCACCGGAGCCTGGAGAGGGGAGCTCCTCCACTGCCACTGATGGGATGCATGTGGCTCTAGCAATCATTTCTGGGCCTGCCCAGAGCAGTAGACTCCTCCACAGTGGCCCCATGGGTTGCATGTGGCTCTAGGAAGCAGTTCTGGGCCTGCCCAACACTGGTGTCTGGAACAGGGAACTCCTCCGCCACCACCCTGTGGGGCGTGTGTGGCACTAGCAAACCGATCCAGGCCCTCTCGCCCGGGAACCCGGAGTGGGGAACTCCTCTGCCACTGCCCATGGGACACACGTGGCTCTAGCAAACAGTTCTGGGCCCACTTGGAGTGGTAGACTCCCCGCCGTGACCCCGTGGGTTGCATGTGGCTCTAGCAAGCAGATCTGGGCCTTCTCAACAGGGGTGTCTGGAGCAGGAAACTCCTCCACTGGCCCCCGTTGGGTGTGCATGTCTCTAGCAAGCAGTATTGAACTTGCCTGGAACAGAGGACTCCTCCACTGCTGCCCATGGGACGCCTGGGTACTAGCAAGCAGTTCTGGGCCTGCCCAGAGTGGGAGCCTGGAGTGGGGATCTCCTCTGCCGCCCATGGGGTGCATCAGTCTAGCAAGCAGTTTTGGGCCCACCCAGAGTGGGGGACTCCTCCACTGCCGCCCATGGGGCGCACATGGCTCTAGCAAGTAGTTCTGTGCCTGCCTGGAGCTGGGGACTCCTCTGTGGCCACCCGCCACCCGTAGGAGGCCTGAGGCTCTAGTAAGCAGTTCTGGGGCCCACTTTGTACCTGTATTTTATGTCTTAAATGCTTTTCCTTGGATTTACAGCTTGCTGAACTTCTTTCTGTGCTCAGCTCCCCATCTTTGACTTCATAGATTCTGATTCTGTCCAGTTTTTCTTCCTTTGCTCAGGAGCCTCTGACAAGGGCTGCTACCAGTCGGCCATCTTCCCAGAATCCATGATGTTCTTTCTAAATCAGGTCACGTTCTTTCTAAATCAGGTCATGTTTGCAGGTTCTAGGAAAACATCATTTTAGGGGAGTGGGATCACCACCATTCAGGCTATTACAAACAGACATGTAAATATTAATAACTGTTCATATTGATATTTTGAAAATACGCTATTGAGGCTCCCATGATACATGTATGAGTACTGATTTGTGAGCACATTTCCAGATGTTTATAAGTTACATAGGAGGTTTGACAATTAAGTTCGTGAACATCTCACCATGAGCTTACATTGGCAAGACTATACAAACAGCTCAGAAAGGTTCCATAACTTTGGTTTACCAGTGTCTCACAGCTGTGTTCATGTTGACTTGTGGCAGTGTCTTGCTGATTGGCGTTCATTATTGTTTTGGGATGTTTTGTGTGCCATCACAAGACTGTCAAGGAACAAATGTTAAATTTCTTGTTAAACTTGGCAAGAGTAGAAGTGAAATCAGGGACATGTTAGTCCAAGTTTATAGAGATAATGAAGAAAACAGCAGTGTACAAATGGATATAACATTTTTATGAGGAAAGAGAAAGCATCACTAATGAAGAGAGGTCAGAGTGGCCAGTAATGAACAGAACTGAAGAAAACACTGCAAAAATTCTTGCAACCGTACATCAAAATCATTGGCTAACTATGAGAAGCACTGAGTAAACACTGATAAACAAACAGGAAAATTTTAACTGAAAATCTTAGCATGAGAATAGTGAGACCCGGGTACTGCACCTCACAAAGCACAGTCTGTGACGAAGTTTTTAGTCAGTAAACAAATAGCTATATTGGAACACCTCCCTACTTACCTGATATGGCCCCTATTGACTTTTTTCTTCTGAAGATAAAGGAAGTATTGAAAGGAAGACATTTTGATGATATCCAGGAACACCAAAAGTAATACAAAGATAGCTCTGATGGCCATTCCAGAAATAGAGTTCCAAAACTGCTTTGAAGGGTGAACTAGGCACTGGCATCAGTGACTACATCCCCAAGGGGAGTGCTTTGAAGTTGACCATAGTGATATTCAGCAATGAGGTATGTAGCACTTTGTCTAGGACAAGAATGTGAACTTAATAGTCAGCTCTTATTATTAAAATAATAGGAAGTTATGTATATATGTCTGGGCTAGAGAATGTTTCCAAGGTTTAGACAATAAATCTATGAAAGACTCCTAAATTCTTGGAATCCCATAGCCCTTCTCCTTCTGTTTCTTCCTATTTTGAAAGAGAAGAAAAGTAGAAGAGCAATGGGAAAAGAAAAGATGGGAAAATAAACAAAACAAAAAACACAGGTGAAAAAAGGGAGAGGAAAAGAAAAGGAAAGGTTAGGGGATTCATGTTTTCCTTAGCACATTCAGTAGTTTGTTGATAACACCGTTTAATTGTAGATTTCATTTTTAATTTCACCCTGTAACACCTTATTCTCTAATTATATTGTTTTTTTATATTTTGCCTCATCCAAGTAGATTCTAAACATGGTGAATTCAGAAACAAGATCATAGTTGTCTTTTCACTACTCAAACCACTTTTTGTTATGTAGTCAGGGTTGGAATCCAAGGGCCAGGCAGTAGAGAATTCAGGACCTCAGCTCCCTAAGAGGCTTAACCTAAAATAAAGGCTTTCCTAGGGCACTCTGACCTAAATGTAATACACCCTCTATTCCATACAAGCCACATGCTGTTTTCTAATAGACTTGAAACTCTCACCCACAGGTTTTGCTAAGCCATTCTCACAGGATTTCATGCTTATTCCTCCTCATCAATTCAATTATTATAGCACTTACCTAAAAACTCTCTGTTTGTCCTTGATTGTAAAACTAATTAAATTTACATGTCTGCTTGGGATGTTCCATCTTTACAAAATTTCTTCAGGCATTCATTTAACAAACATTTTTAATATTGTGGCTGTGAACCAAGCTCTGCAGTAGGTGTAAAAGATTCAGAGAGGGATGAAACACAATTTGCCTCGAGAAGTTTGCAGAGGCCTAAATACAGAGTCAGGATCAGTACGGAGGGAGAGGCAGTGGTGATGAAGAGCCCCAGGCCTTTTTTAGTGTTTAGGGATTTAGAAAAGACTCGCTTGATAGATGGAGTCCAGTGGCTCCAGGCATCTAGGTGGATGGTGAGGCTGGCTGACACCTGAGTCTCTATCCACTTACAGGTGCCCTAGTTCTGAGGTGTTCCAGGAATAGCTCAGGGTGTGATCCTAGAAGCATCTTTGACTATTGTGTCAGGGTTTTCACAAAAGACTGGTAATAGAAATTTGGAGTTGGATTTTCCTTATAATTTGGGAAAAGGAGGTACATTGACTGAACTAAGCTTAAGTTCCTTTTAATCGATATTAGTCTAACAGGAAAATAAAATGTTTTGGGTTTGGAGTTATGCATTGCAAAAGGGCTCTTTTAACATTTGTTAGAAATAAAGATTTGCAGCCTTTCTGTCATGGAAATAGTGCTTGAACAGAAGTGGGGATTGCAGTAAGGGCTGTGCTAAGAACATTAGTGGGCTTTATTCCAATTTCATAAAGTTAATGAGTGAATTTCGTAGGTAGTTAGAGGGTTTAAGGTTTTCAAATTGTCTCTAAGCTCCTGGGAAATGGTTCAGCTAATTTATTGATTGTATGAGGGTGCTTAAGCATTAATCTTCTTAGCCATTTGTATGTGTGCGTGAACAAGAAAATCTTTATTGACTCACTTTATTCCATTCATTAAAATATTCTGATAAATGTGAAAAATACATTGAACTACTTGCAATGATACTATAGGTTAATCTCAAAGGTTTATACATATGGTGATACTTATAAAAAAGAAACCAACTTAAAGTATGTTCTTTGTTTGAAGGCAACAAAAATAAGCATGAGCAAAGTGTACCAAAAACTGTAGAACCTGAGACTTATTTGGGAAACTAATGCTTTATAGTTAAGCTCTGAACATATTTTCCTTTTGATTAATTTGGCACAGAACAATGCTGCTTATAAGCATTATTTACTATCTGTTCTTTCAAGATATCACTGTATTAAGCAAGATGAACATATTAAAATTTTACATTGGCTCCAGTTCCTGTCTTTAAAATATAGTGTCTTTTTTTTTTTTTTTAATACAATGGCGTGACTGCCATTGCTGCACACAGAGTATTTGGGAGGCAGGAAGGCACCTAAGAGTTCTAGTGAATTTGCATAATAAAATTCTCATTGAATTATGGTTCACTGAAGGGGAAAGTATGAGCCTAATTGGCTTTGACATTTATATACTGAGAGTTTCTAAAATATGTCTCATCTATGTTGCCAATTCCTATTTTCACACAGAGGTGGTCTAACCTATTCTTGAGTAGAGAGATGGAGATGAGACTTACTTTTCTTTAAAGCAAAACAAGAAAAAAAAAAGGTTTTCTTTTTCCCCATAAGCTTAAAAATTGTCTAAATCTCAGCTATTTGCATATCCTATATTTTGGATTGTCAACATCTAACTGTTGTTAGATACTACGTGGTTGTCATTTAAAAACATGTGACTTTCAATTTTTTGTAGATCCATCCACACCAACAAGAGTTCTGTTCTGCTTCATTAGGGCACTCAGGCTTGATTCTATAGCAGTCTAAAAGCTTGGCCTCAGCCTACGCACAATTTCTCTCCATATACCTGAGCTGGCTAGAGTAAGCAAACATCTGTCATCCATATGAAGGTCCTGTTAGGGTTTGAGTGTATCCATTCCAAAATTTAGGCATTGATGGCCAGTGTGACAGTTTTAGATCCTTTCATAGGTGATTAGGCCATGGGAGCTTCTCCTCTGTAAGTGGGTTAAGGCTCTTATAATAGAGGTTTCACTTGCCCAGCTACTTTGCCTTTCTACTGTCCACCACTTGGTAGCCCAGGGATCTTCTCCTCAGGAAGATGCTGCATCAGGGGCCATCTCAGACACCGAGAGCAGCCCTCACCAAACAACCAGGCTTGCTGGTGACTTTATCTTAGACTTCCTACTCCATGAGAAATAAATTTCTGCTCTCTATAAATTAGCCAGTCTTTTTTTTTTTCCAGCACAAATGAACTAAGACAGGTACATTTATACTTGAGGCTCTTCAATATTTGAGTGGACAGTTAAACCTGGAAATATACACCAGGTAAGAAAGTCCTTAAGTAGCCATCACAAGTATTTGCATTGTTTCTTCTTGTGTTTGTCCATTTTTATCCTATGACAGAGAATATTTCAACATGGCCATGTGTTCATGGGTTTGATTAGTTTGATTGACTCACTTGATTAGTTAGCATCTTCCTGCAACTTATTGATCTCTTTACCTATGAAATTTTGGTTTCCTGATAGAAAACCCAAAACAGTACGGGCTGAGCCACCTCCTCTTTTAGCTCATCCAGAATTGTTAATTGTTGAGTATTCGTGAGGAAGAGCTGGTAGATTTTAGAGATCATATTTATAAGACGGTAGAGTAAGTAATGCCATATTTTACCTTAGAACTCTGTTGTTGAGATTTCCTTTTTATATCTTTTTCCAGATGAGTATAATTTATTTTATCCATACTTAACATATGCTGGGAAGATAATTAAAAATCTTCAATGATAGACTTTGGTTTCTGGTTCTACATGTAAGGAGCTTAGAAGTTGACACTGTGTTTCAACAAGTAAAGAACCAAATGGACCAAGAACCCAACTTTTCCTTGATCTGTAAGAGAGGTGAAAAAACAGGGCAAACTGCTGCCTGCCAACACTGGCCCTGCAAAGACAGACTGGTGAACACAGGGTGTCGTGGCCTACCTGAGCAGAGACTCGTGGGTGGAAATAGCTTTGGGGCAGAAAAACTTGGCCTATAATTGAGAAATTGCTGAAGGCTCAGTGTGGACAACTTTCAGAGTTAAATATTCCAGGAAGAACCAGTCACAGGTGGTCCACCATGCTTTTGTGAGTTTTACCTCTAGGAGCTTAACTAGATTTTTATAGTAAATATCAGAGAAAAATCCCCTCATGGTTCCAGCATGAGTTGTAGGGGTTGGGGGATAAGATGGCAGGGATAGAGTATTCTGTTTTCATAATAGGATCTGCCCTCAGGAGAAACTATTTAGCCAGAATCCAACCTGCTAGGGCTTCACCAAAGCCTAATTGACCTGGAGGGAAGAGAAATACTCAACTCCAGCCCACTCTAGCCATACTGACCCACAACAGCCCACTCAGCCATACCAACCCACAATAGGGCACTCTTAGCCATACAGACCCTCTGTGAGGATAACAGTTCAGAGACAGGCTTACTAAAAGGCTGAGACCTAATTATAGGATTGGAGAACATTTCTTCTCCCCTCAATCTTGTATCTCACTATTGCATTGTTAAAGGCTTCTACACAACAGTGTCTTTTACCCACTATATCATCTCTGGCTATCAAGAAAAACATGACAAAGAATAGATACTACAAGGCAAAAAACACAATTTGGAGAGATAGCAGGCATCAGAACCAGTCATGGAAGGGAAAAAACTCCACCAACATAGAATTCTACGTTCTACAAAATTATCCTTCACAAAAAAGGAGAAATAAGACTTTCTCCAACAAACAAAAATTCAAGGAATTAAATGTTAAGAGAAATTCTTTAAGAGAAGAAAAATAATATGGATTGAAAACTCAAGATCTTCATAAAGAAAGAGTATTGAAGAAAGAATAAGTGAAGATAAAATAGAAACTTACCTATACTTACTATTTAATTTTAAATAATCTAATGGATCAAAATAATACCAACATTGTATTCAATTATGTATTTTTGTATACATTACATATGTATATGTGCTTATATATAAGTGAAATGAATGACAATGATATAAGGCACAGGAGGGGGGATTAGGATTATCTTGTTATTATAAGGTACTCACACTACCTGTAAGATGGTTCAGTACTGTTTAAAAGAGGACTTGAGTTAGCCATAATGTATGTTGTAAACTGTAGAGCACCCACTAATAAAAAGTAAAAAGTAAAAAAAAGTATAATTGATATGCTAAAAAATGAAGAAAATTAAATTACTCAATTAAAACAACAAAGGCCGAAATAGAATGAAAGATGAAAATAGGAGCAAAGAACAAGAGCAATAAAGAGAAAACAGTAAGAGATATGGGAGGTATTTATCCAGCTATAGCCACAGCCACTTTGAACAGCAATGGTCTGAATATACCAATTAAGAAACAGAGATTTTCACAGAGGATTAAAAAATGAGACTGAACTATATGTTGTCCAAGACAGACTCACTTTAAAGATATAGATAGATTAAAAATAAATGACAGAGAAGAATAACGCTAATCCAGCAACAACAACAACAACAAACCAGGAGTAGGTGTATTAATGTCAGAAAGGGTGGACTTTAAAACAAAGAATTTATCAGAGATAAAAGGGGCATAGTAATAAATGGGTCTGTTCTCCAAGAAGACATAATAATTTGTGTGTGCTTAACAACAGAGCATCAAACTACATACGACAAAAAAAACTGATGTGAGGTTCGTATTCAAAGGACAATTGCTTTCCTATACACTAGCAACTCACAAGTGGACTTTTTGCAATTAAAAACAGTACTATTTATATTAACACCCCTCCTCCCCAGTGAAATACTTAGTATTCTTCTGTATTTCTCTTCCCAGTTATCATGTTAATATTAGTACATCTTCAGTACTAATCTTCAGTAGCATGGGATATCAGAGCCATTAAAGACCTGATATTTCTCTATCTGTTATCTCAATTTAGAATTGAAAAGCATAGCATGAAGCAAAAAGTTAGGCTGACTCCTTTTGGATTCCAAGGTTCAGAATTGAACTTGAGAAGGAGCATATTAGAATTGGAAACAGATTTAGGAGGGAAAGTTAAAACAGTAAGAATGATTCCACCTGGAAAGCGCTAGTAAGAACACATATAATAGGATTATAACATAGTATACATGAAAAGCGACTTCAGCTCTGGAAATGGTTTTGAACCATCATGGCAATGCCAACATTGGATTTTCATTGGCTTCTTCCTCACGTGTTTGTTTCTCTAGTCTTCTATGCTCACTCTGAATCAAACCTGACATTTCAGTCTCACCCTGTGACCTTTTCCTGGAAAGGCAAGTGGCCCACAGAGCCTGGAATATAGCTTCAAAACGGCTCCTAATTGAGGGGGATCAAGAGCCAAGGTTACATGGCTCTGTTTCGTAAAGTAAATAGAGGGGAGAAGCCCAGTTGGGAGGCTGCATTGAGGCATTAGCTGGGAGGCTCCCCTGGGGACAGAGGAAGGAAGATGCTGGGTAAAGATGCACAGTCTCAGTCTCTCTCTGCACGCTCCTTCTCTTCCCTTGAGTTTCTGCTTCCTGAAAATGTCAAAACTTGTTACCTGTGGCGTCACCGTCCCCTGTGTTTTCTGGCTTCTTTCTGCCACATGACCTGCCTTGACTCCCCTTGCAGCTTCCCCACTCAGCTGCCCAACTGTGTGTTTACCGACACTGAATTCTGAAGAATGGAATTTGGCTGGCTCAGGTCATCTTTTTTCACTAGATCAAAGCTCTAAATCCAACCTTAGAGCTCACCATATTCATTTTATTTTATTTTATTTTGACTGAGTCTCACTCTCACTCTGTTGCCTCAGGCTAGAGTGCAGTGGCATCAGCCGAGCTCACAGCAACCTCAAAGTCCTGAGCTGAAACCATCCTCCTACCTCAACCTCCCAAGTAGCTGGGATTATAAGCACCTGCCATGACTCCCAGCTAGTTTTTCTATTTTTTTCAGTAGAGGCAGGGGTCTTACTCTTGCTCAGGCTGGTCTCCAACTTCTGAGCTCAATGGATCCTCCTGCCTCAGCCTTCTACGATCCAAGATCCTTAGTATCCTTCCAGATACTAAGATCTTATAGATGTGAGCCACTGTGCTGCCTCACCGTATTTTTAAAGAAACATATTCTTGATCCAATTGACAGTGGCTGAGTGTAAACAACTTGTCTATTTCACATGTGTGACCAGTGATGGGAGGAATTGGTGTTCAAAGCTGACATTCACGTGGTATGAATGTGATCATTTATTCAGAAGGGGCGGAGGTAGGTGATTTTCCTAGGTGATTTTCCTCAGGAGGGGTTGTGGTATAAGTGATGAGTCTCATAAATCTAGAAGTGGCTCAGGAGGACTTTTCTAGGTCATAAAGTTATAAATGGATGGAGGGGCTCTTCTTTCCATCCCAAGGCTTTTTCTTTTCTACTTCAATGTTTCTACTGAGATAAAATTGGGTACATTAAAATTCTTCATGTGGTTTTTTCAGGGGATGAAAAAAAGGCCCATTCTCATATGTAAAGATTTTTCAGATGTTACTTACTCCACAAAACAGAATCTCAGGGAAAAAAACTTCATTTATATTGCATAGTATGAGAAATGTGCTAGCCTGAAGCTTAACCACTTATTCGAGTCTCCTATTAAAGTCTTTTTTTCTTCTATTATACTGCAATGCAATTGGAGTAGGAGTCACAGAGGGAGACTTCTAAGTGGGACAGGTGACAGATGCTTTTGAATTTTAGATCTCTAAGGAGTTGGTGTTATAAACTGGGGTTGCCTTGATGATGCCTCATAAATCAGTCTGAGCAGCATCATGTTCTAAGAATGACAGAGACACTGGAGGAAGTGGCTGCAGGCTTCTTAAACCTCTCTTCCTGCAGTGTGATGGTTCTGTCAGTGGAGGATTGAAAACCTGATTCAACATGAAAGGTGTGTGTGAGAGACACAGAGAGACAGAGACAGATTCCGACAAAGAGAAGCAGAGAGACAGAGAGAGACAGAGACTGAGGCCTCTAGTACTCTAGAGGCCTGAATATTTTATCAAGACACTAAAATCCTGATGCAGATTGCTATCAGCCATATGTGAAAAACAATTTCATTTCTTCTCAGGTGGGCCTCAGTTTTGTATAAAACAAATATTCTTAGGCCTTTATCATAGTAATATTAGTAACTGCTGGGATTCATTGAATGCTGCTATAATTTAGTAAATGTTCTAGATCTTCAGCACATCACCAAAAAAACAGATAAGTTGGTCTCTTCTCCATTTTATAAATGAGGCAGCTGAGGGTCAAAACGTTAAATGGCTTGTCTATCTCCCGTGTGTGACCAGTGGTGGGAGAAACTAGTATTCAAATCTGACTGTCTGAATCTAAAACTTGGGTCTCTGAGACATGTCACATATCCTACCTGCATTCCAGTGAGATCTAGAGCTGGTACTCTGGGTGGTCATGTGTTGGTGGTTATGTGTTAATACGGCTATTTTGAAAAACTGCCCCTCCCTGCCAAACAGACATTGAAAATTATATCCCCACCCACCAGAACAGCGAATAAACATCATCATTAGGGCTGTCAGTTCATTGGGTGTATAAGTCTTCTTTTACCTTCCAGAATGCCCCAGTAAATCTCTACCCCAAAGCCTCTTTCCTTCCTCTGTGCTTGTATATTTCTTTGCCTGGCCTTCTTATGTCATAGTCAGTGAGATGGCTATTCTTGCGTCTTTTGTCTTTTGCAGGAGTATATGATTTTTAAGGGCAGGAACATTTGTCTTAATACTCTCCTGTCTACATTTGAATTAGGAGTTAGAAGAAACTACTGAAAAAGTATTTGGCCCACAAAGTAGGAAATATTTATATTTATCCCTATGGAACCCGGTTAGAAGGAGGAACCAAGTGAAGAGGGATGGTGAAGGAGGATCGTGGGGCCTTATGAACAAGTTCCTATAAGAAAATACTCTCTCTAGTTACATATCTGAAAAATCTGACTTATTTTCCTATTCCGAACCTGACAATTCTGGTGCTCATGTTAATCATCCTCTGTTAATTGTATTGTTCTTTGAAGGGAATAATTGTAAAATAGCCCATTCATAATTACATACGGAGCTTCCTGTAATCCAAAGAGGACAAAAAGAAAAAAGGGAAGGGAAGGGAAGAGACATAGTCAAGGGAGGGGAAAGTGGGTGATGGCAGGAGAGAGGGTGGGGGGTTAAGAGGAAGACAGGAGGGCAGGAGGGAGAAGAGATGGATTGATTTTGGACCTCACCAGTTAACTGTCAACCTCCTTTTTCTTCAAAAGTAACTTGTAGAGATTTCGTATTTCCCCATATCACATGAGGCCAGATACTCTAGGATTCTATCTGACTCTAATTCCATGCTGTATATGTGAGTGGAAATGGCACAAAGTGGTTCTTCTATATCACCAGGGGACCTGTTCTCTAAGAAAGCAATAAGGGGACTGAGTTCTTACAGGAAGATATGGAACACTTGGTGAACAGAGGGATGGTTAGTTCTTTACAAAGGAGCAGCTGAAAAGGATTTCTCCCCTACAGGGCCACAGAGAGCAAATTTCTCCATCCTGGGATGTGGGTAGGGGAGCAGAGGACAGGCAGATGCATTATGGTTTTCATTTGATTGGATTTTATGAGTAAGGCATTGGGGAGATTTTCTTTTAACAGACAACATGTCATCCTTCTGGTCTTCTTTTTGCCATTTTCCAGGTGCTAACTGTCAACCGTTTCCTCTCTTTGAGATGTTTATGACAGTATCACCTCAATGGCATTTGTTCAGGCCCTTGTCTTCAGTGTTATACTTGACTCCAGGGCCCTTAAAAATTTCTCAGGAATTACTTCACATTCTGTTTTCCAAAGGGGGAATACTTGGTATCTAGAGCATTATGATGTGTGTATATTTGTATTTTCAACATGGATGAGCAGCTTTGGCAGTATCTTATATTACGTGCATTTTTGGCAATTGCAACTTGGGTTTATTTATATCTATGTCTTTTTTCATTTTCTAGGAATGACACTCTTTTGAAGGAATTCATAAGCAGAATTAAATGTGTTTTACTTAATTCCGTCTTTGATTTAAATATTGTCAACAAAATAATATTCATAGAAAGAGCATCAGGTATGAGTGAGAAGACCTCTATCGGCTACTAACTGGCTGTTTTACCGTAACAAGTCACTTCAACTGAATTACAGTCTTTTTCTGAGATGAGAAAGGCGGAGTCAATCTCAAGGTCAATCCCAAGTGCTAAAATTCTATAATTCTATGAAATCAGACCATCAGAGAAGAACACTGCAGGGCTGCATGGGTCATAAATGTTAGTAGAAGGCTGAGGTATTCTGTAAGATTAGTTTGGTAAGACCATAGGTATGCTCCACTTAGGGGAGTCAAGTTTTTCAGGAGTATGATAGAGAGGAATTTTGAGACAGCCTCAATTCATCTGAGTCTGTTCCTAATTAGCCACAGCTATTTGCAATAATTTGAGTTCAAAGTTGTGGGGAATTTTTATGAGTAAAGATATTTGATATAGAAATTATAGGTAAGGAAGTTATTTGTATAATATATCTGTGGAGAAAAATGGGGGGCAGGCAGGAGAGGAAGAGAAAGGAAAGCACTGGTTTATCTATGGACTTATCTAAGAGAAGGGCGTTAGCTAATATAATAATATGGTATCTGAGGAAAAGTTATCTGGAGTGTAAGTTATGGCCATCTGTCAGAACAGGGATTAAGAGAACAGAGCAGATGGCTGGAAATGGATGTTTAAGGAGACACAATTTTCAACCTATTCTCATCCTAGGTGAAGTTCTAACAGGTTAGATTGATATTTCAGGCTTCTAGTAATCACTTTGTTAATAAATGAACCATACCACATTCAAACTTTCAGTAAGACACCCAAGGTAGAACAGCTTCACAGATCATTCTAATCCCATTTATCATCCCTGTCATTTGCTTATGAGTTCAGAATTTTTCAGACCTATTTTGTTATGCCTGGAAAGGTATGGTTTCTTCATCAACATCAAGGTAATAGAAAGCCAGCCAAGGGGTGGTTAACCTCCCTGTAGGAAAATAGGGCTTGTAAGAATGATAAAAATACTTTATAACCTTCTTAAAAGAGACCAAGTGCCTCTGAATATGTTTCTTACTTTGTCCCCAAATAGCCTTGTCTACTATGGAATCCAGTTAAGGGAAACTAATTAAGATTTTGACATTTAAAGAGAAGTCAAGGAATGAAAGGTATATAAAAAATTATTAGATCTTTAAGAAAACAATTGTATTCAACAGAGAAGAGGGATGATCTTTTATTTAGGTGGAAAATCTGATTGTGAAGATTATTTTCTGTAAGAAGGCAGCACCCTAAACATTTAACTGATTCAACCACGGAGATGTAGGGCGGGTAGAATCCTTGAGTGTTTGATTTTAATTCTTGCTCATTTTCCATATAGTCTTTAGTCATAAGCACAACTGGACACACATTTGTCAATTGGATGTATCTTATGCTAATATAAAGCTGAAATATAAACAACCATTTGACTATCTCCTTGTTCGAACTGGTTTAACAAATTTATAGAAAGCCATCGTCAACGCAATTCATCAAGTACTTTTTGAACATTCTGTGTTTGCTTTGAAGCAGAAGACAGGAACTATACAAACAAGAAGAAATGTGGATGCTTGAAATATTTAATTGAGAGGTAATCTCTGCAATATTCTGGGCTTTATAGTAAAGTTGCCAATGTAGCATCTGGAGGAATTCAAGTTATAATGATAAAAACTATTATTTGAGGCCAGATACTGTGTTGAGTATGCTGTAGACATATGTTACTCAGAGGAAGAAAAATCTACATTGTGAGGTGGGATGAATGGGAGAAGTCTGCTGAAGACAGAGGAGCTTTGATTTGAGTCCAGAAAGAACAGAGCTCAAATAGGTGTTTGAGGAGTAGCATTCTGGACGGGGCCATAGGACAAGCCAAGACCTGCGGGCAGAAGGGAAGAGGAGACATGATATACGTATGGAAGAGAAGGGCCCCTGGCAGGACACCCTGGGAGGGAGGTGGGTGCCTAAGGTGAGCACACTTTATCTGGCTGAAGATTTACAGTTGAATTCAGACTAATTTTGCAGTAGAGTACCATCTTATTAATGACAAACACTTTGCTCGCCTCATTTCTTTTGCTATTGAATTATTCATCAGGAAAAAATGTATGAGAAAGAACTCCATAGCTAGCCAGTGGTTCTCAACCTGTGGTCGCGACCCACAGGAACTGTATTAAAGGGCCACAACATTAGGAAGGTTGAGAACCACTGCAATAGTGAAACAAAGCAAAAGAATTTGCTTGTTAATATTTCAATCCATAGAGAAAAGAACAGATGAAAACTCAATTCACAAATTCATAGCTATTATTCTTAGGGCAAGATCTTCTCTCAACAATCAACACAAAGGCTGCTTTTTTCTTATTTTCCTTCATAGCATTGCCCTGTGCTCTAGCATTTCCTTAGTCAGGTCCTCAAACTTCTTAGTTATAGAGTTCATTTTGTTCTATTTGTTTCTACCAGGCATTAAACACTTTATTCAGAATGTTTATGCTTTTTTTTTTTTCTGGTTATATTTCCTCTTTCCAGAGAAAAGAGGAAGAAAGAGAGAAAAATGACTTAAATACATTTTCTAAAAGAAAGCTGGAGAGAAGTTCCCAAAGTGGAAAAATAAACATCTTATGTAACTATTTATTGTACTATGAAATAAAAACGTCTTCTTTAGCAACAGCTGCCTGAGTGCTGGGTGGAGGGTCTGCTTTGAAGAGAGAAAAAGAAGCTACTTCAGAGAAAACCAACCTCAATGCATAATTGGAACTTTTGTTCTTTCCAGATTGTTTGGTGAAGAACATGCTGCCAGCAAACATTTTTCTTCTTTAACCACTTCTTTTGAAACTTCATTCTTTTTGATTTCAAGGATGTTTATTTTCTACTCATTTTTTCTTATTTATTTCTTGAATTATGAACCCCAATGTCTAAGTGTCTGGGGCCATTACATTTCATATTTCCCAGATGCAATTGATTTTACTGTTCTTTTTGTAGGTGTATTTAGAGCACATTAGTGGCATTTAATCTCTGGATCATTTTTATTTTGTCCTAAGAAATTGAACGTGTTTCTTGATAGTTTTACTGCCCCATCTTCTTCTAAGAAGGTTGACCTGGCCTCTTTCATTTCTGAATTTGGTTATTTATTAGTGACAACTTTGATTATCTATTGGGCATTGTGCATTTTCTTAGTTTTAAAAAGGCAAAATACAACATGTTATTAATACTTATTGCTATTTTTAGAGACAGGATCTCACTCTGTCAGCCTGGCTGGGGTGCAGTGGCCTGATTATAGTTCACTGCAGCTTGAAATTCCTCTTGGAGTCAAGTAATCTTCTTGCCTTGGCCTCTTAGGTAGCTGGGATTACCCACACTCTGTGCCTGGGTAGTTTTTAATTTTTTTGGTAGAGATACAGTCTCACTCTATTGTTCAGGCTGGTCTCAATCTCCCGGCCTCCAGTAATCCTCACTCCTTGGTCTCTCAAAGTGCTGGGATTATAGGTGTGAGCCACCACACCTGGCAACAATCATTATGTTATAATAAAAAAGTGAAGAGAAAACAAAAGACTTTCATCCTGACACTTACTGGATCATTTTATGAATATCCAACCGGCTTTAAGTCATTTGTTTTTTAAACTCTAGAGATTTGGTTTCTGAATTTGAATTGTCTGCAATGCTGCGTATACTGACTCACAGGTTTTCAAGACAACAATTTTAAAAACTAAAAGGAAAAAGAAGTATAAAGAGGCATCATCTGTGAATGTCATGTCTCAATCAGTTACAGAATTATCTTGTAAAAAGTAGAACTATTTCAAATTTATATGAGTATCATGTGACATAAGAATATAAATATTTTAGCTCTATGGTCATTTCAACTTATAGGCAATATTCCATTCCCCCAAATTATTACTTAGTTCTAAAGCTAGGCATATAAAAATTTAGGATGAAACCAGATTGTCTGGAAAAATTCCACATCCCCGAAAATACAAGGACAATGCAAATAATGATGCAAGTCCTCAGCAATACGATCTGTTTGTAGCTACTCAATAATGACCAGGACTAAAACTTCAAATAGCAGCCCAGACCATAGAAATAGGGGCGAGGCCTGTTTTCTCTAATCAGTGTAATTGAATAATGAATAGATTCCATATCCAGATGGAATATTACCAACAAAACAGCAAAGTAACCAGGCTTCGGGGCACAATAGGACAAAATTGTTAAATTGTTTCAGGATGGGAAGCGATGTGATAGCACCATTAAACTTCTAACCAGCACTTTGCTTATTGTAGTGGAAATCTGATGTACTATAGGGTATATGTCACTAAAAAATAGGAGGAAAAATAACAGGAAATGGCATATGCAGAGTGATCTCTCAGTCTTTTTTTCTTATGGTATCATCCTTAGTTTGACTTATGGTCCCCCATTCCTGAAAGTTTCTCCTGCTAGCCTGTTCTTGACAGTTGAAATGCAGTATGTTAATTAAGCTGATTTTGAATGCGGATAATAGAAAGCCCAGCTCAAGTTAGGAAGTTCAATAGTAGGACAGGCCTTAGAGTTGGCTGATTTGTAGGTTAGCTATGAGATCAAGACCAAGTTTTCACCATCCTTCTGTTCAGAGCCCACTTGGTTTTTGGTCCATCTTTGATCATTGATGTAAGAGGACTACCTTTGGGGATTTTTGCCTTTGGAACTTGGCCAGCTTGTGGGTAAGGAAAAACATGTGGGTGTGAGGAAACCCAGACTCTGTAAAGAGGTCACAAGCAAGTATTCCAACTGGCAGCAGAATCAATGACCAGAGCAAATGAGCTTTTAATTGAGTCTAAGTTTCAGCCTTAGCGTCTTCCATTTGAGGTCTCAGATATCAAAGAGAAGAGAGAAAACATCCTGCTACGATCTGCTGAATTCCCGACTCACAGAAACTCCATGGTTGACCACCTCCTTACATTGACCACATCCATAAGTTGATGTAACTTTCATAGACTGGACATGCACCACATGTACCTGGCAGTACAGTAGGCCTAGCCCCTTATGTTGACCGCTTCTGTATGTGGACAGTCTGTTACAGTCCCTTGTGTGGTCAATTTACAGAGATTCTACTATATTGTTTTAAGCCACTGAGTTTTGGGCTAATTTGTTATGCAGCAATAGACTGTATGTTTCATTGTTCACAAGTAGTATGTAGGGGAGACCAAGAAAGAGAGAGAGAGAAAGTATGAGAAACTATCTCCTGACTATAGAATTACAGTTTTTCTTTGTTCTATCTGATTGAGCCAACTTGATCTTATATTCATTCCTAGACCAATAGTAGTTATCAGGGAAGGATATCCTTTGGTTTGTTTCAAATACTTTGGCTCCTTTTTTCAAAGCTGGGAATAGTGCCAGCTTCCCTGGTATTACATGAGCTAGTCAAGGGTTAGTTAAGTACTTGAAGCAAATATAGCTAAAAAAGGAGAAAGGAGAAATGAAATGTGACTTATGAGAAAAAGTGTCCACTATATGCAGATAAAGAAATGATTCACAGGCTTGGTGCCTGTGGCTCAAGTGGCTAAGGCGCCAGGCACATACACCTAAGATGGTGGGTTCAAATCCAGCCCAGGCCTGCCAAATAACAATGATGGCTGCACCACCCCCCCGCAAATAGCCGGGTGTTGTGGTGGGCGCCTGTGGTCCCAGCTACTTGGGAGGCAGAGGCAGGAGACTCGCTTGAGCCCAGGAGTTGGAGGTTGCTGTGAGCT
>CAUYTI010011531.1:0-14948 GCA_963575145.1 Galago senegalensis
ATAACTGAGAAAATGACATGAAGGCTGTGTTGACCAGTTTGATGGAAGTATTTCAGAATGCATGTGAAAACCCCACACTGTACCCCAGAAGTGCATTAATGTACATAGTTAACATTCAATTAAAAAAAAATTTAAAAAAAAATAAAAAGAAAAAGAAAAAAAAGAAAAAAGAACAGATCTGCTCACACAGACATTCATTGGCTCTTAGTAGGTACTGAGGAACTAATGTTTGAATGAATAAATGCTGAATATTCGATGAAGGGACCTTTTGGCCTCTCTGCATATCTAATTTAGTGGCCATGTAATTTAGGGGTTTAGAGTGAACATTTCCCTTCACATCCTGGCTATCCATGTAATTTTTAAAAATTATACTCACCAAGGTAGCTTAAAATTCCAGTTTTTTAATATTACCTCCAGGGACCATGCCTATGGTTCATCTTACATGGGTACATGTGACTCTTTCTAAATTCTAGAAAGACATTCTAGAATATGAATGTCTTAACACAATAACTAAGAAAATGCCATGAAGGCTATGTTAACCAGTTTGATGAAAATATTTCCGATTGTATATAGAACCAGCACACTGTACCCCATGACTGCATTAATGTACACAGCTATGATTTAATTAAAAAAAAGAATAAATATTACCTCCAGATTTAGATAAAAATAAATTTATGATATTGACTAAAAACAAGCAGGGATATATATTAATTTCTCATTTCTAGGAGAGTGAGAACCAAGAGTTTCCCAGGGTCAGCATGATTCCACTCTGATGGAAAAACTGAATTTAGTGACTCTGGTTGCATAAAGCTTTGGCAACAACTCATGAGTGAACCTGTTATCTCTGTTGGTTTATATAATGCTGCTGCCTTTGCTGGTGGGAATTTACTAATGTCAAGCAGATATAGAACTGGCTTTGTGTAATACATTAAAAGCTAGGCTGAAAATCCCTAAAAAAAAAAAAAAAACAAGTTAGTAAAAGGTAATTTGGATGCCAAAAAGTGTTTGAAACCAATGCATACTTATTTCATAATCCAATTTCCACCAACTTTTTGCAGACCCCTCATACGAGTTTATACATACTACATATAGAATTTCTCTCATACCATTGTCCCTCCCAAGACTCTGCCCAAAGTGGCAGAATCCTAGGTTTGAACTGAGTAATCCACAAAGTCTAAATCTTAGTTACCACATGCCCAATATTGCCCCTTCTCCTAACTGCTTAAAATATTTTCTCCATTGTGGAAGGAAAATGGCTCTTATGGTATCATAAATTCTTTGTCATTCTATGGTTGATGTTTTAAATTCTACAATATAGTCTAAATCCTTGCAGGTTTGGCTTTTGATATTTAAATTTAAGTGTTAAGAACTCAAGAATCCTTTCTTTTTTCTTCCAAGAGTCTGGCCCTTGACAATGAAAACCATAGCCTTCAAATCTGTGATATGCTAGTTTTACAAAAGTAAATTTGGGAGGTCAAAACACAAAGTTTGACTGTTTTTCTCTCTGAGTCCTCCCAAACCTGAGGCTGTATATAATGAAAGCTCATCCTGAGATTCAATTATGAGAGGAATGGCAGAGATAAAGGAAGTTTATTTTAAAAAATTAAATATCATGTAAAATATCAAAAATTAATATCAAAAATTGATCCAATAGATAAATATGGAGCTCAGGAATGAAAAAACAATGGGCAAAAATTAGGCAAAAAACAATGGTCCTAAAATTAGGACTAAAGAAGGGAATAATGATTAATTGTGTTTTCTATATTGCTTAAGTGTTTACTATACCAAAGATGTAATTATATTAAAGCAACAAAATCCTGAAATTATAATATTTATCACATAGTTCAGAAAACCTTTCCTGATTACCTTTATACATAATTAGGGCTAGGTGACATCCTCCTTGCTCTCACTGTAATGAGAGCAATATCATAGCAGTCCTCATATGTTTACCTTCTATTTTGTCCTTTGTAAGCAAATCTAGGACATGGGTATTGATGGCCTTAGTATTTAATACCACATCTAGCACATTATAAATGTTTAATACATGTATTTCAATAAATACATGAATGCTTGAAATAATCCTAGGTATGTACTCACCAAAAATATGCAGCAAAAGTAATGTACAAGAATGTTCAAAGTGATATTATTTATTAGCTGGATACAAGCTAAATGTCTACCAAAATGGATAATTGGTGATAAGAATTAACTACTGCTATAAATAACATAGATGAATCTCACAAACATAAGGATGAGTGTGGAATTAAACAAGTACAAGAGAGTATATACTTTATGATTTTATAGATAAAATTCAAAAATAAGAAAAAGTATTCAGAGCAACAATAAAATTGGCATTTGCATTTGGAGATGGGGTAATTTGGGTGCTTCAGGAGTTCTATTTTGTGATGCAGGCAGTAATTGCATGGGTGTATTCACTTTTTAAAACTTAATTGAGCTGTATACTTATGATTTGTGTGTTTTGTGCAAATATTATACTTCAGTAGAATTGATAACTGAAAATGTGGGAAGATACTAGACTGAATGGGGGCTATTTAGAAAAACAAGTTGATACAGAGGAATTAGGATAAAATAGTACCAAATATGGACCCATCATTTTCAGACTGTAGTAATGAGAGGACATTGCAAGGTCAGAGACTGTGGAATAGCCTCCAAACTGCTTTTCAGTCATCCCTTGGTACTCCACTGCCAGTATTCCTGAATCACCTCAAAACCTTCCATTGTTTCTAGAGAATGCAGTTCTTTCTAAACCTAGGAAACAAAGTCCAATTTCCTTGGCTTTACATCCAGATCCTCTGAACTCTGCTGCTATTCCCTTCCCTGAGCCCTCACCTGCACCTCTAACTGATGTCCTTGTATACTGTCTCTAGAGCATGGCACATAGTCTCCTGACTCCAGGTCCTTGCCTGTGTTGCCCCCCTTACTTGGAAGGATACCATCCTCCCAATAAGTCTTATTTTTGCTTCCAGGGCCATGTCAGTCTTCCTTTTAGAGTACCACCCTCCCTAACTGCCAAAGATCTCAGAACCTTAATGTTCCTAACTCAGGAATGATTGTTTGTACCACTCAGTAACACTTAGCCAATCTGATTCTTCTGTTGACCTTTTTGTTCCTTTCCATTTTCTCATTCCTCCCCTCTTCCTCGCTTCCTTCCTTTTTTCCTTCCTTTCTTTCCTTTTTATTTCTCCATAGGCTTGCTGGCATATTTATGTACCTATTCTGTCTTCTAACTGGGAGTCCAAGTTCTTCCCACACAAATACAATATTTTACTTTTCTCTCAGTCTTTAGTATCTGGCACATAGTAGATTCCCAACAAATTTTTATTGATGACAATTTTTCCTAAAATAAAAGACATATTAAAGAGCAAATTACATGCAAGAACATACACTTGCCTATTTTTAAGCCTGAGCTATTTCAGTTAAATCACTGGACTTCAATCTTTTCAAATCTGTAGTGATAGCATTAAAAAAAATTTAGGGTATATCTGTAATATATGTACACTTACTGACAAATTTTATGAATGTGTTACTCTAAAAGTACATTAGACATGAAAATGTAGAAAACAGAAAATTTCAGAAGAAAAATAACCTATATGAAAGAAAAGAATTTCTAATTATCTTCCTCACAGTGGTGGTTGCACACACTTAGGACTAAAGCTCATTATTAATGATAAATCCATACATCACAAAGCCACACTGAAAGTCTTCCCATGTTTTTGGTCAGCTTTGGTGTTGATCTTGTGTTGTGGATTATTAAAATATTTAAAAACTGAGGCCACAGATCAGTTTCATTCCACGGCCAGTTAGGGACAAGGCCACACAGCAGATAGTGCGTGGTGGGTGAATGCATGAAACTTCATCTGTATTTACAGCTGTTCCTCACTTACATCATTGCCTGAGTTTGATCTCCTGCCAGATCCCTGCTCCCCACCACCACCACTATCCCTGGAAAAATTGTCTTCAATGAAACTAGTCCCTGGTGCCAAAAAGGTTGGGGACTGCTGCTGTAAAAGACTAGAAATATCATTCTATCTTCTACTAGTTGTTTTTCTTATGTTTGCATTACTGGCCTCATCTTCTACCTGCATTTTCTTTGTAGAATATTTTTAAGCCATTTGTTTCCTGGTAAGAGTTAGTTCTGTTCAAACTAGCTATTGGAATAGTAAATAAACTGAGCTCTTACTATTTCTTTAGAATCACATGCCTAAGGCACCAGCCACATACACCTAAGGTGGCAGGTTCAAATCCAGCCCAGCCCGCTAAAACAACAATGATGTCTGCAACCAAAAAAAATAGCCAGGCATTGTGGTGGGCACTTGTGGTCCTAGCTACTTGGGAGGCAGAGGCAGGAGACTTGCTTGAGCCCAGAAGTTGGAGGTTGCTGTGAGCTGTGATGCCACAGCACCCTACCCAGGGGGACAGCTTGTGACTCTATCTCAAAAAAAAAAAAAGAATCACATGCCTATCACAGAAAACCCTTGCCAAGGTCAATCCATGTGTGAAATACATGATATCCATCCAAGTATGAATACCGCGGCAGAGGTGCTGTTAATGAGCATATAACACGTGGACCAAGACTAATTTCTCTCCCATGTTTATATGAGAAATAAATGCTAACATTTTCTTCTATACCCCTTCTGTTTTTTCTTGTGCCCTTCAGTTTGAAAACAGTCACACTACTTTCTTCATAGAAAGGGGGTTGCATCCATTCTTCTAATTATCTAACTGTAGAATTTCTGAACAGTAGAGGCATGGCTAAACCTCCTGGCACTTCAGAGTAGACACCAAGCTAATGCTATTAAATATTACCCGTATCACTAGGTTTCTTTCTACTTGACTTTCTTACTGCAATTTCCTATTAGTCAGTTTCTACCTATATTTGTTGAAGTTACCATTACTTAGTGAGAATTGTTCTAAAAATTTATATGAAAGATCTGTGCTATGTAGTTCAACACTGCTGTCGCCTCTGAAGAAACATTGTGCCAACTCTTCAGGTTTAATTTTTTCTTTGTGGTACTTGTGCTTTTTGCCCCTGTATATAAGTTAAAAACATTCCAATATTTTGGGTTTTTTCTCTATAATTGGACGTTTTAGATATAGCGGTCAATTGACTGGATATCAGAAGCCATGTGATTTATGTTAGAGTCTCAAGACATATGCTAATATGAACCCAAAGCTGAGCGACTGGCATCAGAGAGTAAAGAGCAAAGTATTCAAGGACTGGGCGCCTTCGCATCCCACTGCTGCCTTTTCATAACCACGCGTTCCAGGGCAAATTACTTTCAGCTTTAATGTCCATGTTTATGATAATACCTACTTCTCAGGGTTGTCATGGGAAATATATAAGATAATGTATGTAAAGAACCTGGCATATGCCAGATGCTTAATAAATGGTACCCATTAGTACTATTATTATCATTTCTATTATTAAACTCCCCGCAGGGATGAGGAAGACTGTCCCTTGCTTTTTCACCTAGCTTACTTAATGGAGCGCCATACTGTACCATCTACTTTTCCCTCCTTTGCAAACAGAGTGTTCTGTATACTATGAATTTGCGCTCAAATCAGATGGGTAATTTTTTTTTCGCTATTTTGCAGGTTCATTTTTACAGGGAGCAGAGAAAGCCATCTCCCTGGTTCGAGGTGGAAGGAGTGAATATGCAGCGGCTTTGGCGTGGGAGAAAGGGAGCTCTGGTCCAGAGGAGAAGGTATTTTCTGAGTGGTTAGAATCAGTGAAGGAAAACCCTGCTGTGATTGACTTTGAGGTAAGAGTTAACAGTATTCTTGGGTAAGAGAGTTAAAGTAGTTCTCCAGCAGCCCGAATTGCACATTACATAATTTCTTTTTCATTTGCTGCTCAGACAATAAAGGAAGTGTCTTTCTTTAGTATTCACGCACAATGTACCTTTTTCTAAATGTTAAATTGCACATTCAGAGCTTTTGCTATTCAAACAAGCAGTCCATAGCACGATATTTAGAATTGCTAGCATGCATGAAATATCAGACAAGGGAATATAGTGAATAAAACAGCTCAATCTGCCTGCAAGATAGTGCTCTTCATCTTCCCATGTGTACAATAAATTTGGATTCTATGTTTTCCTTACAACTCTTTATTTGATGAGCACCCTTAAATCTTCATTTGTAGCTCTTTGGTAAATGGGATTTTAGACCTATTTGACATCTTTTTTTTTTTCACCATTGGTTCAATTTACCCATTTTGTGTTAGATGTGCTTACATAAAAAGGTGGTTTTTATTCTTTATGGAATACTTTGCCTACTTATCACTCATATGCCATTTAGAATCAGTTTCACCTAAAACATACCCATATTTTTCAAAAGGCCTCCAAAGAAGTTATTGTATTCATTTATTTTAAATGAAGATAGAGGAGTCTAATCATTATAAAAAGGGATTGTTTACATGCAGCTGAAGATGCATTGAGCTCTACAGGTTATGGCAGAAAAATGAGACCCAGCTGCCCTCTGGCCACCTGTGAGTTACATATTGCACTAGATGGTTATTTCTTTGAGGTTTTACAATGTTAATAAAATGAGCCCTGATTTATCATTAGGTCCACTATTTGCTACTGTGATGCTTCCATTTATCCGACCAACATGTTGATTGCTCCATTTCCCACCCGCCACTCCACATTTTCTCATCTGTCTCCATCAAAAGCCAAAAATGTCCCTGCAAAAATAAAGAACATGGAAAAACTTTCCTCATCCTCTCTAGATTTTTTTCTCCTTGAATCAAACTTAATGAGGTTTCAGCAGAGCATTAATGAGCTGCCCAAGGTTTATTCACCCATCTCAGTACTTTGATGCATGCACTCGATGCATAATAATCTAAGTAGAAGATGCCCCACAGTAGAATAACATGAGGTAAGTTCTAGATATCCTACACCTAACCTCAGGTAGAGGGCTTTATTGTTTCAACACGCAGCTATACTGTATCCTGCAGTAATCCCTTGAGGTGTGGAATTTTTCCAGACCTTTTCTCTCATTCCATGAGAATCAGGAAGTGATGGCAACATATTGCCCAAGGGAATGTAACTGGATGTCCTCTCTCCCCTCTGCTCTTAGCTTGCTCCCATCGTGGACTTGGTAAGAAACATCCCCTGTGCAGTGACAAAGCGGAGCAACCTTAGGAAAGCTTTTCGGGAATATGCAGCCAAGTTTGACCCTTGCCAGTGCGCTCCGTGCCCTAATAGTGGCCGTCCCGCACTCTCAGGGACTGAATGTCTGTGTGTGTGCCAAAGTGGCACCTATGGACAGAACTGTGAGAGAAGGTCTCCGGATTATAAATCTGGTAAGTGTCAGTGATCTACTGTGAAGTAGGCACCTTTTCCCCTCCAAAGGATACTGAACCTCCAGTTTAGTCAAACAAAATAAAACTTCCATTAGCAAGTTCAACCTAGCACAAACTCACAAGGAAAGTAAGCCTGCAAAACGTAAGCCACCTGCTATATGACCTTGGGAAAGTCATACGACTTCCCTGTCCCTCAATCTGTTCACCAACAAAATGGGAATAATACTAGTGTCTACCCAGCACAGTGTCTGTCACATAAAATCAACAAAATAAAATGAGATGTGCTATAAAATAAACCCATGACTCTGTTATTATAGGCCTCTTATGTATTATAAAATAGAATGAAGATGGCTTTGTAATAAGGGGTAAATTAAGCTACAACCAATGTTTTCATCCAGGACTAAGTACTGTGCATAGTTTCCTCAAATCCTCCTTAGAGAGAGGATGAAGGATGGGTGTGAGAATACACTCCACTTCCTTTCAAAAGGCAATTTGAGATATATTCGTAAGATCTTTAGATTTACACACATACAAACGTTTGCATGGTTGAAGATCCATAATGGTTACCATTTAATTCAGGCTATAAAAACAGAAAAGGAAAATCAGGGCCCCTCCACAGGTAATTCCTTTTAATCCTCACAATCATCCTATAATATTCCACAGAGGTCACACAGCTAAAAACTGAGAACAGTTTGGCTAGGCTCCAAAGCCCAAATTCTCTCAGCTGCACCATAATCCACGGGTGGGTCTCCCTCTGCTCCAGATGCAGTAGATGGAAACTGGGCGTGCTGGTCTTCCTGGAGCACCTGTGACACCACTTACAAGAGATGGAGGACCCGAGAATGCAATAACCCTGCCCCCCAGCGAGGAGGGAAGCCCTGTGCTGGGGAGAAGAGGCAAGAAGAGGATTGTACGTTTTCCATCATGGAGAGCAAGTAAGTCTGGGGAAGAAGGAAGAACAGTCACTTCCCCACTAACATAGACAGTTCAGTAGTCACCATCCTACTGCTAAGTAAAGAAATAACTGGAGTTTTACCTGTGCCTGCACGTGGTGTCTGTGAGGCATTGGGTCTGTTGGCTTTGCCTTTCTCTGTAACATTCTCTCTACTGAGTATGTGTGTATGTGTAATGTGTACGTAGGCACACACCTGTCTATGCACACACAAGTAAATACACATATGCGTTTATATATGCACATGCACACACATTTATGTTTCCCTTTTAGTGGACAACCGTGTGTCAGTGATGATGAAGAAGTGAAAGAGGTAGATCTTCCTGAGATCGAAGCAGATTCAGGGTGTCCTCCGCCAGTTCCTCCAGAAAATGGGTTTCTCTGGGTAAGCATCCTGACTTTCCCTTTTGGTTTAGATTCTTTATAAAAGGGAAAACTTGAAAAGTATGAATTTTATTTTAATCAGAGTTACTGTTTTTCTATTTTAATGATCTTCTATTGACTTAAAAATTATGAAATAGTACTGAGAAACGCTTTGTCATTCTTCCACCTTGAATTCCCTGGAGATGTCTTTCTCCCTGACTGTCCCGGATCAAGAAATAGCAGATTGACTGTGTTCCTTAGTACTACCTAGTCTGTGTGATAATGGTACATTTATGTAGAAAAAGAGGGAACTTCAGCATAATGTAGGTTTGGACGACTTGTAAGAATCTTCACACAAGATCTGGCTGTTTATTTCTGATTTTAAGCAAGCTGGTGCCCTTCATCTAAGGCATGTTTTCAGAGAGACAAACTGACCTGGTTATAATCATCGAAGGTATTCAGTCTATGTTGCCTTAAGAGATTAGAAACATATAGAACTCTTAAGCAGTCAAAACACTTTTAATATACCTTTTAATTTCATCTTTTTCATTAAACTACAATATTTTTTTTAAAACAATGAATACATCTTGTCAGACAGGTCGCTGACTGTAGATATAAATTTTTCAGGAGATATATAATATCTAAAATTGATTACAGAAACTCAATAATATCTTTAAATTACTTTTCCCAACTGTGTCATATTTATTATTAAAGATCAATAACACTCACTTCTCCAAGGCCAGCAAATAAATATTCCTGGAGCATTGTCTGGGCTAATGTGTAATACCTTCCGTGTTCACTTCTCTTCTGCCCTTGTATATGGCTTCTTGCCTAAAGGTTTAAGGGGAAGAAATAGATGGGAAGGAAGTAATTTTAGTCGTTGCTCTGAAACAAAGGTTTTAGAGACTCAGAAGTGCACTGGAAGGCTTGTTAAAACACGAATGGCTAGGTCCCACTCCCAGAGTTTCTGATTTGCTAGGTCTTGAGCAGGGCCCCCAAATTTCCATATCTAACAAGTTCTGGGTGATGCTGATGCTGCTGGATCAGGAGTAACACTTTGGGATCTTATTCTTTAAAATAAGAGTCAGCTAACTATGGCTTAAAGGCCTAATATGTAGTGCCAAATTTTTTTAAATAAAGTTTTATTGGAACATAGCCACATTTATTTGTTTATATGCATGTATAATGTCTATAGCTACTTTCATACAACAATGGAAAAGATGGGCATCTAGAAGTCGAAGTTGAGAAGACTCCAGGACTAAGTAGATACAGAAGTGAAGGATTAGAAAGAAACCAGATGACCCTGAGGTGTTACACAGTATTATTTCTATAGCACTGATAATTTACTGGCTCCTGTTTTAATTTTAGAATGAAAAGAAACTATACTCGGTTGGGGAAGAAGTTGAAATTTCATGCCTGACAGGGTTCAAAGCTGTTGGATACCAGTACTTCAGATGCTTACCAGACAATACCTGGAGGCGAGGGGATGTGGAATGCCAACGTGAGAACTGGGCAAACATGTTGTGGGACTACTCTAATGGCCGTGCTCAATATATAAATACTGCAAAATGACACCCTTAGCTCAGCACATTTTACTACCTTTTAGTAACTGACAAAATGATGTAGTGAAGCAGGAAATAGGGCTCATTTGCTAAAATTAGATTTTCAAGCATCTCTACATTTTGGTCCTCTTGCCCCTGTGTATTAACCATATACTCACAGGACTGGAAAGCATGCATTTCAAAAAATAAAAAATCCAGGAAGTCTGCAGGCTGCATCTAAATACAGACGTCTGTATTGCCTGGTGTACAAATTGATACAAATTGTTGAGTCCCAGGAAGATGATATTTACATTGTTTATGTCTCAGAAATGGGATTTGGGGTGAGATGAAGTTTTCTCCCAGGCACTGATCCTTGGAGCATGTTCACATCATTTGCTGAGAAAAGGTAAATAAGCTTGTAGGCTCTGCACACACCTATGTAGCTAAAGTAAAAAATGAGATGCAAACTCGGTTCCAATGGGAATCCCAAAGACAAACTATAAGACATCATGAAGCAGAGTTGACACCAGTGTCAATTAGAATCCTGCCTCTGTGTCACTATGGTATAGCAATATGGTAATTTGAATTTGAGGAAACTCACTAGGGAGAAGAGGAAAGAAAATATTTCTTGAAAGGAATATGTCCTTAAGATGTAATGAAAGTTGGATGTGTCTAAGGCCAGTTCCTTAGCAAGAGGACCTCAGATAACAAACTAAAGAGATTTTTTTGGTGGAGAAATCTCTGAGGAGAAACCTGGGATCCTTCACCCCCAGGTTTTCTGATCAAAAGAAGGACCAAAGTTGAACAAATGGAGAATATCTCACTAAAATAGCCTCTCGGGTTGCATAGAATCTGGCTAGGTCTGTGGAGTGCTCTGTTCTACCAAGCACATCTGAAACAGTGTTCTCCCTGCAGGGACAGAATGCCTCACGCCAGCTGTGCCAGAAGTCCTGACGCTCACACCATTGCAGAGATTATATAAAATTGGTGAATCCATTCAGCTAACCTGCCCCAAAGGCTTTGCTGTTGCTGGGCCATCCAGGTATACGTGCAGTGGGACTTCCTGGACACCGCCCATTTCAAGCTCACTCACTTGTGAAAAAGGTGAGTAGTAGCAGCTCAGGATTCGGGGGTCTGATAAGTTGGTGCACCCCAAGATCGGTAATATGACATCTATCACTGTGCTGTTTCTTAGGCACAGAGGCACAGAGGGGCTAAATTAAACACAAAGTTAGTTAGATGGTCTAGGTCAAACGGGAACTATGCGGCAGCTCTCCTAACGTTCAACGCTCTCTGCCATCCCACCTTCTTTATTCTCTTCTTATATAATGTATGCAGGTAAGGGGGACAGTTAGCCTTTTGGATAACTTTAAATAAAACTATTAGTAAAGAGATTTCGTGGGAATTGGTGAGAACTTCAGGTTAATATTGTGTTGTCTTGGTTTCACTAGACTTCCATCAATAATAATAAATTATAAATAACTTGTGCATATAAATGGAATATAAAAGGAATATATTTATAGTTTATAAATAATAGAAAAGGAATGAATGTATTTGGAAGCTATCGGCTTCAGAAAGTTAAGATCCTCTGGACACCTTGGGTAGTATCTTCTTCATAAGATTCATGTATACAGACACACACCCATACACCCAGCATGTGCGCGCACACACACACACACACACACCCACAGCTCTGCCCTCGGATGAGAAGTTAAAATTGCAATCCAAAGTGAAAAATATGAAATGCTTTATGTCTAGATAAAGGCCATCAATATTCTACCTCAGAGACTTTCTCTCTGGTAATACTGCTTGAAAGAGCAATGAGAGGGAGTCAGGGAAAGGGAAAGACAATGAACAATAAAACTGGACATTGGGTGGCAAGGAGACTTTCAGGCTGCCCTTTGGCCAGGGAAGCCCTCTCATTCTTTCAACAAGAAAAAGTTTTGCTTCCTGAAGAAGCGAGATACTACGTGGCTCCAGAGTTACGTTCCCTCTTCTGGGAGCACCACACCTCCACCAGCCTTCAGAAGACGCCCTCACCCTCAGCACCTTAAACACTGTGGTGTCCTCACAGCTGAGGGGCTCTGTGCTGGGCAGTGTGGGCTGCTTAGAGTAAGCGGCAGCTTCAATCTGACACTTATGGGAGGAGTAAACTCCTTGCTTGGGACCAGCGACTGTTCCAGGTCACTAGTGACAGAGCAGTGCTCTGTTGCCCACTTGAAAGCTAACTCTCCATAGTCACAAGGAGTAGCTTGCTGCTCCTCACTGGCCTAAGTGTGGATTTACTTACACAGGACACAGAGGCACAGCCAAAGAAAGTTAGCCCCATGTCAGTGCAAACCTCAGTAACTGAAGCCTCCCGGAGCTACAGGTCTCCCACGTTCATGAGGAGTCTGAGCCAAGCTTCCTCAGACAGAATGAGGGTCCTAACCAGGGCTAATAGCAGGAAATGGAAATAGCAGGGAAGAAAAAACTGTGAATTTTAAAATCTTTATTTTTGCTTTTAACATAAACTACCTTCTCTTAGCAAACCTTTTACCTGATAGGCTAAGACCAAAAACTGCGAGCTGAGTCTCCAGTTCTGCCGCGTAATTTGTGGGACTGTCTAAACACAGCTGCCCATTTCCTATCCCCACAACTGACTCGCTCACAGAGGCCGTTGGATTCTATGGGTGCCTCATTAGATCTCCATGCAGGAGGATGGTTTCATTCATCAGTCTCAGGAAGTGGACATCAGCCAGTCTGAAGGTTCTCTAGGTGGGCCTCAGCATCAGCAAAATAGCAAGGCCTCCCCTTCTATATATCCCAAGTATCAATCCTCTATTGTCATCCCCTCCCTCATATACATATACACAGATATGCATAGATAGGTGCACACGTGTGCCTACACACACACATGCGTACGTATGTACCTGTGTACTCCTCATCTTTAAGTCCTCGTCTTTGTTCAAGCAGCATTTCCTTTTAGATCTTTTCATACTTTTTCTGTTTCGGGTCTCTATGGTATATGGGCTTCTGAAACCATGTTCCCTCTCTTCAAAATATCTGTCTCAGCCTTAATTATACATCCATTATTGTGATTATCTGATTACTATCTGTTTTCCAGTATCTTTTAGATTCATGAAAAAAGGAACCACTGCTGTTTTTATTTCTTCCTTTCTCTCTCCCTCTCACACTTCTTCCTTCCTTCCTTTCTTCCTCCTCTCCTTTCCTTTCTTTTCCCTTCCTTCCTTTTCCTCTTCCCTTCTTCTTTTCACCATCCTATCTTAATGCCTAGAATATCATGCAGGAATAAATAGCTACATGTAGGAGTTGCATTTCTCCACTGGTTCTTCTTATCGAAAAATCTTACTTTCAAGTTACTATCCCCAAATCAACACTGGCACAACTGTCATGGTTAAACATCCAGGTTGCTAAATGTAATGGACCTTGTCTCTGTCCCCCTCTTCTTCACCTCATAACAACCGCCAAGTGCTGACATCTGCACACATGCTCTTTCCTTAGTTTCCAGGTCATAGCATCTTCCTGTTGAGCTCTCACTCTCCAGCTATTACCTCCACTTTGCCCAGGCCTGGATTTTAAATATTGGAGTTCCTTGAGGCTCAAATTTGTCCCCTCGCCTCAAACTGAACTATGCTGCTAGGAAATCTCACCCACAACCTTAGTTTCCAAAGATTTCCCTATAGGCTAATAAATTTAGATCTTTGGCACAGACTTTAGACATAAACTTCCAAATTCCTATGCATCTATTTTGTTTGGATATCTTATATCTTACAGACATCACATATTCAGCACACATGAAGAGGAACTCTTAATTCATGATTGCTTCCCTTTCTGAAACTAAGCATTTCCTAAAATTTTCTCTTTCAGGTCGGATACCTATATCTACTCTTCTATGCAAACCCGAAACTAAAGAATCATGCTTGAGCGCTCTCATCACTTACCTGCCACATGTAATGTCTCCTACTTTACCTGCTGTTTGTGCCTCAGGTTCATGTACTTCTCTCCATTTCCACCTCTGGCACCTTGTTCTCAATCATCCTTTTACACCTTAACTACCATAATAACTTCACAGTTGTCTACCCAGACCCTCGGGACCACCTTGCCTCTCCAAATCCATCCTCTACACAGAATTCAAAATTATTTTTTTTTTGAAACACAGAACTTATTTCTGTCACACTTCCCCCCAGCTTAAAGCCCATCCAAGACTTTCTATTGTTGATGAAACGAAGATAAAAATCCTGCAGATCCCCTAGTGGCCCTGTGCAGCCTACCATGCACCCACTTCTCTGGCCACATCTGCCTGCTCTTGTTTTTCTGTACTTCAACCCCCTGGACTCTTCCAGGTCCGGGAAAGTCACATGTCTGATCACTTCCTACCTGAGGTTTCCTCTGCTTAAAATACTCTCCTTTTTCTTTCTCTATATATCATTTCTAATGTTTCTAGATACACCAATTGTTATGTGCTCTCTCTTTAATAACTCTAATAATGACAGCAGTTTAATATGTTTATTAGTGTGCTTGTTTGATTACTTTCCATTGGCCCCCATGAGATTATATACTCTGGAACATAAGATCCAGTTTATATTTTGCTCAATCCACTATCCCTAGAACCTAACAGAGTTCTGAGAACATCACAAGTGCTCAATAAATATTTGAAAAACAAATTTTAACCATGGAATACTATGCAGCCATTAAGAAGGATGGAGAATTTACATCCTTCATGTTCACATGGATGGAGCTGGAGAATGTTCTTCTGAGCAAAGTATCA
>CAUYTI010011532.1:0-16027 GCA_963575145.1 Galago senegalensis
ACAATGACAACTACAACAAAAAGTAGCCAGACATAGTGGCAGTGCCTGTAGTCTCAGCTACTTGGGAGGCTGAGGCAAGAGAATCGCTTAAGCCCAGGTCTTTGAGGTTGCTGTGTGCTGTGACACCACAACACGCTACCGAGGGCAACATAGTGAGACTCTGTCTCAAAACAAAAAACCAAAACAAACAAACAAACAAAAAAAACCCAAAAAAGGTTGGAGTAATTTTTTTCAGTTGATAAAGTTTCTGAGTTAAAATATCAGGAAATTTTCTTATCTCCTATTAGTAAGAGACATAGGATGTACTTATTTTCATGGTTCCTGAGAAATAAAGTAAGGGTTAAAAAAAGATAATTTTCCACTCTGAATATAAAAATAGGAATTAAAAAATTCATTGTGAGAAGCCAGGGTGAAAGTGGATGTAAAACTGATTTTGACTGGGGAGTGGGTAGATGAAAAGAAATAAAGGCCTTGAAAAGGAGAATCGGTCTTATGAAAATGACAGGCAGTTACCCAAGGAAGAGGCAGACAGTAATAAATTCCATGTAGTTAGAATAGGTAAGCTATTGTGCAGGCAGAATGGGGACTGAAGATCCCATTCTGGGCAAGGGAAAACACATAAGTAAAAGAGAAAAATAAAAAAGTCATCTGAATGAGGCAGAACAAAGAAAAGTCAGCTAGTTTAACTTTAAACCAGCCATTGCTAAATTTCTTATCTGAGCAAGTTTCCTGCTTTTCCTAGAACTCTGGCCTATTGGGGATACAGCAAACAAACATCCCTGCTGGGTCTGTAAACACTTTGGAGATAATAATGGTCACAGAAGATGCTGTGGCAAGGCCTGGGAAGATATATTAACTGGGCTGTTTCCTACCCAGTAAATGGACAAAGCAAATGCCCATTGTAGAGATTTGCATTTGGCTGGGGCAGAGATCAAGGGAACAGTTCAAGCCCTGAAATATGGCCAAGAGGGCTTATATTCTTTATGGCAGAGGAAGACCCTCTGTGGTGGTGTGGGAAAATTCCTCTCTCCCACTGATTCTTCAGAGGAGATTGATGCCAGTGGCATTTTACTCCACAGTAAGCTAGCGGAGTTTAACACCTCCCTAGGAATCTGTGTGCCATGATCTCAGACAGAGGCTGCCCCTACACAAGGCTCAGGTTCCAGATTTCTCAAGATTGATCAGACCCTTAAAGTTAATGATTATAGAAATAATAGGAGCTGATATGCTCCACTCAGAGAAACTGCTGGCATCTTTGTTCCCTTCCACAGCTTACTCTTTGGGCTAATGAGCAAATGCCTTCAATAAAAACTGAGTGAAACTGACACTCGGAGCCACCACTGGAACCCCACAAGTGGGTGGTGGTCCCCTGAGTTTCCACTTTTGAAAATTCTATTCTATGTGTCTTGTTTCTTTCTTTCTTGTCCTTTCTAACTTTTTATTTCTTCAGTCGTTTGCACCAGATCCACAGGTCTTAATGGACCCTGCGTGGGGCTTGGCTCCCAACGCTGGGCTTGAACCCATGACCCTGAGATTAAGAGTCGCATGCTCTACTGACTGAGCTAGCTAGGCAAATGCTGAGGTCCTGCCCCAGGGGCAGCATCTGTTAGAACCTGTGGATCTGGTGGCAACCAACTAAAGCAATATGAAATTAGAAACAGCAAGAAAGAAAGAAATAAGACAAAACTTCTAAGTTTTTTCCCCATAAGTATTTTATATATTTGTATATTCAAATGGATTAGTCTTTTCCTCTACAGCCTTTGTGTTTCTGTTTTACCTAGAAATTATAAGAAATGTATTTCACATGTTTTCCTCTCCTGCATACACATATGTGTTTCATCTGGAATGCATATATTTTTAAATTCTTCTTAGAGATGGGATCTCAATATATTGTCCAAGCTGGCATGGAACTCATGGCCTGAAGTGATCCTCCTGCCTCAGCCTACCAAGTAACTGGACTATAGGAGTGAGCTACTGCACCTGGCTTGGAATATGTACTGATACACAAAGTGAAATAAGATTCAGCTTTATTTTATTTTTAAATTCAAAGAGTGACTTAGGGGAGGTGCCTGTGGCTCAAAGGAGTAGGGCGCTGGCCCCATATACTGGAGGTGGCAGGTTCAAACCTGGCCCTGGCCAAAAACTGCAACAACAACAACAATAACAAAAAGTGACTTAGACAGTTAACTCATCATTTTTATTGAATGCGCCTCTCTCTTATTTTAAATGACCACCTCTTTTTCATATAGTAAATCCTTGCATGTTCCAGTGGTTCTCAAACTTTAGTGTGTGTCAGAATCACCTGGAAGGTTTATTAAACTATATATTATGGAACCCCACATTTTTCTAACAGGTTCTCAGGTGATGCTAATGATGTTGGTCTAGGGAAATCACACTTTGAGAACAGCTGCTAATTATGCTAATAATTAGCATGGTTATTAAGAGCTCAAAATTTGGTTTAAATGATGACTCAACCAGTTAGTGCTTTGGGCATATGAGTAAACTTCAGTTTTCTCATTGTAAAATACAGATATTTGTGTCAATCTGATATAGTTGTTGTGAAAATTAAATGAGATAAAATGTATAAATCCCTTACATTGCTTGGCAAATAATAGCTTCACAGCTATTTGCTATTATTATCACTATTGTTTTATTTGTGTCTTCTTTGATCATTAGACACAGAGATTATTTCTAGTGTTTGCTATTATGAATTTTGCTGCCATGAATATTTTTGTACATTTCTCCTGGCACATTTATGCAAGTCTCTCAAATGGATATTTTTAATGAATGTGGGATTGTAAGGTATCAACAAGTTCAGCTTTACTAGGTAAAACTAAACTGTTTTTTAAAGTGATCATGTCACTTTCCACAGTCAACAGTTAAGGTCTGAAGTTCCTGTTGCTCCATATCCTTCCCAGCATGTGGTAATTTTCATTAAAATTTTCTTCCCTAGTTTGTGGGTGTGAAATTGTATCTTGTGGTTTTAATTTGCATTTACTTGATTACTTCAGCAGCTTTTCTTCTAGGCCATTGTGTTTTATCTTTCAGGAAGTTTCTGTTGTGTCTTTTGCCAGTTTTTCAAAAAATCAGGTTTCTCTCCTTTGTTATCAATCCTTTATATACTCTGGATAATAATTTTTGTCAGTTGTGTATTGTAAATATTTTATCAGGCTTATTTACAGTCATGTGAGGACAGAGAGTGCCAAAAGAAGTATGATTAGTAAGGGAAGGCTTTTCTCTGAACATGAAGCATTTCAAGGTCTTCACTTTTTGTGTTTACTCCCAAAGCTCTAACATGATTTGAAGCTACCTTCTTCAATTGCTGCTTTGGTCTCCCTGTAGCTTTTATTTACACATTAGAAGCTGTGGATTTCCACTTGTTTAAAAAACTGGCATAGCTTTATCATAGTGAAAGTTGTCTAAGAAGTTGTCTTGTGTTTACAAGAAGGGAAGTAGGAAAGTATATGTTACTTAGCATAGATCAGGCAGTCTTTTAATTTAATTCTTTTTTCTTTTTTTTTTTTTGTTTGTTTGTTTTGAAATGACAACTCTGTTGCTGTGGGTAGAGTGCTGTGATGTCAAAGCTCCTAGGAACCTCAAACTCTTGAGCTCAAGCAATCTCTTAGCCTCAGTCTTCTGAGTATCTGGGACCACAGGCACCTACCACAGCTTCTGGGTAGTTTTTCTATTTTTAGTAGAGATAGGATCTTGATTTTGCTCAGGCTGGCCTTGAAGTCCTGAGCTCAGGCAATCCACCTGCCTCAGTTTCCCAGAGTGCTAGAGTGCTAGGATTACAGCCAAGAGCCATATGCTTGACCCTTCCCCTTCTTTCCCCTCCCCCCCCCCCTTTAAAGCTAGGGTCTGTTGCCCTAGCTAGAGTGTAGTGATGTTATCATAGTTCACCGCAACTTCAAACTCCTGGGCTTAAGCGATCCTCCCGCCTTAGATTCTGGAGTAGCTGGGACTACAGGTATGTGCCTCCATGCCTAGCTAATTTTTCTGGTTTTTAAAGAGACAAGTGTCTTGCTCTTGGTCAGATTAGTTGTTGAACTCCTCACCTCAGGCAATCCTCCTACCTCTATCTCCCAAAGTAAAAGGACTACAGATGTGAGCTACTATGCCTGTCCTTTACTATTGATTTGTCTAGTGGTTACCAAATTATCCTACACTTTGTAATCAATTTGGGTCTTTAAAAAGTGCTTAATGTCTGGTTGTCACACCTCTGTATTTCAATTTAAATGGCAAGGCTTTTGATCTGTATATAAGGAGTTTTAAAAATTTCCCCAGGTGATTTTAATGTACTCTGGTTAGTCCTTGAAACTCAAATTGTTATATGTGAACCCGCAGCACTGATGTCACCTGGAAACTTGTAAGATATGTAGCATCTTAGGACTCAGCATTATTTGCATTTTAATAGAAACTTCCAGTGATCTGAATTCATATTAAGGTTTGAGAAACACTGGCTTATCCATAGTCATCTTTTACTCTGATTATTAACCTAGAATTTCAACAATTCCGGTTGGAAATCTTGAAAGAGATTACCTCCTTAATAACCCTCAGCTGTACCTACTTTGGTTTGGTATCTCTGTTCTGACTTCCTTTTTCTGATTCCATTGGCTTTTAGTTTTCAGAAAATCCTCACGTTTTTTCATGTAGTTATGGTTTCTTTCCTGTATCATGGTACAGTTATGGATTCATCCTTTTTCTTATGTATTTTATCTCATTTCAAAGAAAGTTTTTTTTTTTGAGGAAGATTTAATATTAAGATGATAATACTCCAAAAAGTGATCTATACATTTGCTGCAAATCCCTATCAAAATCTCAATAGTCTTAGTGAGAGAGGATACCTGAGAAGGGTGAGGACTAGGAAAACAGGTCTTCTCAAGGAGATCACAAGGATACACTTGCAGGGTCCTCTCCATGGTGACTTAGCCCTTGGGAATTTGTAAACTTAACTTCCTGAAACTCGGAAAATTCCAAGTTCTGTGAAGTCCTGTAGTTCTGAAGGGGCTAGAATAGCATCTCCTGCTTGATTCAAACTGGCCAATGAGAAGGGTACCTATGGGTTGGAACTTTTTGTTGATAAAAAGGGAAAGACCAAGCCAGTCGGGGAGCATGGCAGTTTGGAATTCTTCTATGCCATAAGCTCCCGATTGGTAAATAAAGCCCTTCCTCTTACAAACATCGTGCTTGTGTGCTCTTTGTCTCTGTTGGTCCTAGTCTTCCTGCAACATTTTTGGTTCCCTGACCGGGAAGGGACCCTTGGAGAGAGCATGCTCCCTGGTAGTTGCCGCCAATTCTCTGGACACCCACCTAGGGGTCTCTGATCTGCCTGGGTGACGTGAACCACTGAGTGTGTCATGGAGGCAGTTTGGCCTCACATGTGGATGCCTCATCTGGGTGGAGAAAGGACTCCCTGAATGGATCTTCAAGGAATCAAACACTGGGAAGAACTGGCATGCAGGAACAGGTATCTACCCAGGGAGATGTCTAAGGCAAGATATGATCTATCTGGGGATCTTAGTACAGTTTTAGTGGAAGAAAGAGCCTGATTAACTCCTTGGGAGTTAGATCGCCAGCAGATCTGTTGAGAGATCTGTATGAGAGTGTGTGGATGTGGTGTGACTAAGAGAACTTCGAGGGTGGAGTTGGACACACAGTGATCACAGGGCCCAGGGAAGTGTTGGTTTGCCTTCTATGGCTAATTGGCAGCTTGGGTGGGAATCAAGGGTGCCCAGGTTAAGAAATGGGTTGGAATTGTGTGCATGTGAGTGCTTAGGGAATGACTGAAACAAGTAACAATAGGTGAGGTTTCACTCCCCCATCCCCATTGATAGGGTAAAACACATGTATGAGTGTCCCCTTCTTCCCTGCTCTAGCTTTTCCCCCTGGCTATTCTAAACTGGAAGTTCCAGGTTTTCTGCCTTCTGTCTGTCTTTGGCAGCCATGTGGCCATGTGGGACTTGGGGGAAAATAAAAAGAAAGGATGACTGTATAGTAGTTTTGTTACTGGAATTTCTTTAGTGAGTCCTTGGTCTCAGAAACATGAGAATTGAGCCTGCAGGCCACATATCAGTAATAAAATGGGATTTTTTGGACTGAGAGGCATGCACAGGGAGTGGAGAGTGCCAGAGCTATTGGCAGAGGAGCCATGCCTTGATAAGTGTTGTGGTTTGGGCAGTTTGGTGAGCCCTGAATGGCCCTTGCAAATCTGGGGGAGAGGGTGTAAATTTCATGCCTGGCAGGGCTGCATCCATATCTGCAGCAGGTCTCCAAGGTGAACGGCTTCTGGAAGCAGAAGGGAGGAGGCCCAGGTTGGAGGTTTCCTGCATGAGTACTTTAGGGGTAAATAATTGGCCCTGAGAGATATTTTGGCCAGGAATTGTAGATGGAAAAATACCTCTACAAACTGAATGGGTGTTCTAGAAAATGAATGAATGCAGCCCCTCACCTTCAGCAAGGTTATTAGGTCCTTGTTGTGGTTTTTGTCTAAGGAGGCGATTACAGAGTGCACTCTCTACTCAGGGTGGAGCCATCTAAAATGTTTGAGACTGCTTTGTTCATGACTTTGCTAGGACTCAAAGGGTATGTATGGCCTGCAACATGTTTGTGCCTGGAGATGAGAGTCTGATGTCTGAGCTCACCTGAGCCTGAAAAATAGAGGTTCCCTGTCAAGCTGAGAGTAGGAAAATCCTGTATCATTGTTAAATTTCATAAAATGTATCTCATTTGTAAAATATAATAATTTGGTTGTTTAAATTGTTGGAGAAACTGAGTCTTTGTCAAAGGGTAAGATTCTTGCCTTTTAAACCTTTTGATTATCAGTTTGTCTGAGTGAATGGATGACTTCATAGTAAACTGGAATTCTGTTTTGTGGGAAGTGGATTTTTTAAAAAATTAAGTCATATATACATAGATCATGAATACATTATGCCTTCCTGGTATTCAATGTGTTGATTATTTGTACAAATTAGAGTGCTTACATCCTACTAATTAACATAACTTTCACCTCATTTACTTAATCACAGTGTTAAGACATTTGTGTTCATTACTTGATAGATTTGACTTGTACCCTTGCAATATGCTCCATAGGTGTAGTCCCACCCTCCCCCTCCCCTTCCCTCCTTCATTCTGGGCTATAGTTGTGATTCATCTCTCATATGAAAGTGTGAGTGGTTATAAATTGGTTTTATATTAGTACTGAGTACATTGGATATTTTTTTTCCATTCCTGAGATACTTTGCTACAAAGAATATATACCAACTCCATCCATGTAAACATAAAAGAGGTAAAGTCTCCATCTTTTTTTTAATGCTGCATAGTACTCCATGGTATACATATACCATAATTAATTAGTTCATCCATGGGTCAATGGGCACTTGAGCTTCTTCTAAGACTTGGCAATTATGAATTGAGCTGCAATGAACAATCTAGTGCAAATATCTTTGTTGCCAATTATATCTTTTGGATATACACCTAGTAGAGGATCAAATGGCAGGTCTACATTTGGATCCCTGAGTGTTCTCCAAACTTCTAACCAAAAGGAATGAATGTACTAGCTTGCATTCCCACCAGCAGTGTGTGAGTGTTCCCTTTTTTCCACATCCATGCCAACATCTCTGGTTTTGGGATTTTGTGATGTGGGCTACTCTTACTGGAGTTAGATAATATCTCAAAGTGTTTTTGATTTGCATTTCTCTGATGATTAAAGATGATGAGCATTTTTTCATGTGTCTGTAGACCATGCACATGTCTTTTTCAGAGAAGCTTCTGTTATGTCTCTTGCCAACAATGAAATGGGATCACTTGTTCTTTTCTTATTAGTAAGTTTGAGTTCTCTGTGGATTCTGGTTATTAGACCTTTGTCAGAAATTCTGGAAATTAGACCTTTGTGCAAAAATCCTCTCCCATTCTGAGGGCTGTATACCTGCTTTACTTACTGTGTTCTTGGCAGTGCAAAAGGTTTTTAGTTTGAGCAGATCCCAGTGATATATTTTTGATGTTGTTTCAATTGCCTGGGGGGTCCTCTTCATAAAGTATTCTCGGAGACCATTTTTTTTCAAGTGTTTCCCCTGCACTCTCTCCAAGAATCTTTAGTTTCATGTCTTAAGTTTAAGTTCTTGAACCAGTAAGAGTTCATTTTTGTTAAAAGAGAAAGGTGTAGGTCCAATTTCAGTCTTCTACAAGTCGCCAGCCAATTCACCCAGCCCTATTTATTAAATAGGGAATTTTATCCATATATATATATATATATGTATATATATATGTATGTATATATATATATATATATATATATATATTGTGTGTGTGTGTGTGTGTGTGTGTGTGTGTGTGTTTAAAAGAGGAAGGGCATTATTCCAGCCAGTGGAGTAATGGCAGACTAGATTCTAAAATGGCCACACTCCCTGACTGGCTCAGTCTTCTATTTCTTTCTTTCTTTCTTTTTTATTAAACGATAGCTGTGTACCCAATTTATATTTTTGATAGACTTATCAAAGATCAAATGATGATAAATGTCTGGGTTCATCTCTTGGCTTTCAATTCTGTTTTATAGATCATCCTCTCTATTTTGGTGCCAGTACCATACTGTTTTGATCACTATAGATTTATAGTATAGTCTGAAGTCTAGAAACATGATACCTCCTGATTTGTTTTTATGTCTAAGTAATGTCTTGGCTATTTGAGGTTTTTTCTGTTTCCATGTAAAATGAAGTACTAATTTTTCCAGATCTTTAAAGTATGACAGAGGTACTTTAATAGGGATTGCATGAAATCTGTAGATTGTTTTGGGAAGTATAGACATTTTAACAATTTTGATTCTTCCCAGCCATGAGCATGGTATGTTTTTCCATTTGTTAACATCTTCAGCTATTTCTTTTTTCAGAGTTTCTCTTTATAGAGATCTTTCATGTCCTTTGTTAGATACAATCCCAGATATTTCATTTTCTTTGGCACTATTGTAAACGGAATAGAATCCTTGATTTTTTTTTCAACTTGACTATTGTTGGTATATATAAAGGCTACAGATTTGTGAGTATTGATTTTGTATCCTGGGACATAGCTGTATTCCTTGATAACTTCTAGTTTTGTAGTTGAGTCCCTGGATTTTTCCAGATATACAATCATATCATCTGCAAAGAGTGACAGTTTGATCTCCTCTGATCCTATTTGGATGCCATTGATTGCCTTCTCATGCCTGATTGCAATAGTTAAGACTTCCACTATAATGTTAAAAAGCAATAGAGACAATGGGCAAACTTTCCTGGTTCCTGGTCTGAGTGGAAATGATTTTACTCCATTCAACAGAATATTGGCTGTAGGTTTGCTGTAAATGGCCTCTATCAGTTTAAGAAATGTTTCTTCTATACCTACTTTCTTAAGTGTTCTGATCAAGAAAGGATGCTGGATATTATCAAAAGCTTTTTCTGCATTGACTGAGAGAATCACATAGTGATTCTTTTTCATTTTGCTTATGTGATATATTATATTTATAGATTTGTATATATTGAACTTGGGACCCTGGGATGAAACCCACCTGGTCATAATGTATAATTTGTTTGATATGTTGCTGGATTATTTTTGCTAGGATCTTATTGAATATTTTTGCATCAATATTCATTAGTGACATTGGCCTATAATTTTCTTTTCTTGTTGGGTCTTTTCCTGGTTTGGGGATCAGAGTGATATTTGCTTCATAGAATATGTTGGGTAGTATTCCTTCTTTTTCTATGTTTTGGAAAATGTTAAGTAATGTAGGTACTAATTCTTCTTTAAAGGTTTGGTAGAATTCTGATGTGAAGCCATCTGTCCTGGGCTTTTGTTTTTAGGGAGATTTCTTATAATTGATACTATTTCAGTACTTGATGTAGGCTTGTTCAACATTTCCACCTCTTACTGGCTAAGTCTAGGAAGGTGAAATGCTTCCAAGTATTGGTCTATTTCCTTCAGATTTTCATACTTCTGAGAATAGGTTTTTTGTTATATTCATTAAGGATTCTTTTAATTTCGGAGAAGTCTGTTGTTATTTAGCATTTATCATTTCTAATTGATGAAATTAGGGATTTTACGTTTTTTTTAATCTCTGATTAGGTTGGCCAAAGGTTTATCTGTTTTATTGACCTTTTCAAAAAAAACAACTTTTTGATTTATTGATGTGTTGTATAATTCTTTTGTTTTCAATTTCATTTCATTTTGCTCTAATTTTAGTTATTTCTTTTCTTCTGCTGGGTTTGGGGTTGGAATGTTCTTCCTTTTCCAGTTGCTTGAGATGTCCCATTAAGTTGTTGACTTCCTCTCTTTCCATTCTTTTGAGGAAGGCTTGCAATGCTATAAGTTTCCCTCTTAGGTCTGCCTTTTCAGTATCCCAGAGGTTCTGGTAATTTGTGTCTTTATTATTGTTCTGTTCCAAAAATTTGGTAATTTCCTTCTTAATCTCATCTGTGATCTCACTATCATTCAGCATGAAGTTATTTAATTTCCATGATTTTGTATGAGTATGCAGATGCCTGTTGTTACTGAGTTCAACTTTTTTTCCATGATGGTCCAAGAAAATATAAGGAATAATTTCTATTCTTTTAAATTTGCTGAGGTTAGACTTGTGACCTAAGATGTGATCAATTTTGGAGGATGTTCCATGGGCTGATGAGAAGAATGTGTATTCAGTCTTGTTAGGATGAAATGTTCTGTAGATGTCTATTAAATTCAATTATTGAATGGCTAAGATTCAGTTTAAAATTTATTTGCTTAGTTTCTTATTGGAGGATCTGTCCAACACTGCCAAAGGGGTGTTAAAATCTCCAACTATTATGCTTCTAGAGGAAATCAAGTTGCTCATGCTTGTTAGAGTCTCTCTTATAAATTGAGGTGCATTCTGGTTGGGTGCATAAATGTTAACAATTGAAATGTCATCATGTTGAATGTTGAGCTTAACAAATATGAAGTGACCATCCTTATATTTCCTTACTTTTGTTGGTTTAAGCCTATTGTATCTGCAAATAAAATTGCAACAACTGCCTTTTTCTGATTTCCATTTACCTGAATTATAGATGACCATCCCTTCATCCTGAGTCTATATTTAACCTTTAAGGTAACATGAGATTATCTTGTATGCAGCAGATATCTGGCCTGAGTTTTTGTATCCATTCAGCCATCCTGTGCCTCTTTAGAGGACAATTTAAGCTATTCATATTAATTAAGAGTATTAATAAGCCTGGTAGTATTTTGGTTATTGATTTTTTTGAAAGTCCAGTGGATATTTTTAAACCCTTCGCCACTGTACAAGTTGGAGTTTGATCAAAAGTTTCTGAGTGAGTTTACTTCGGTGGTAGAGGATTGTGCTGGTCATTATGGAGGGGCACATGGCTTACAAGCTTCCTCCTACAACTGATTTGCACTTTCTCAAAGTCAAGCCCAACAGCCTCCCACCTTTGTCTGCACTACTGCTGGGCTCACTGTTATAGTGTAGCTTTTCTACCATGGCCCTTGTAGTGTCTGGACCAGGCAATTAACCATAGACATTCTGATATCTCCAGGGATTAGGCTTCTGGACCATCAGGTAAGGAGGGAAGGGTTGACTGGATGTTCAAAATGGCAGGGAAAATGTTAGTCCAACTTTCATGCCTGGCAAGAGAGTGCTCAGGGTCACAGCAGGTTTCCTTTGGATAAGTAGTCCACACTTCCTGCAACTCTCTCCTGTGTGGTGAGACAAACAGTCTTCAGTTTGCCTATAGAAAACCTACAGTGGGGGCGGAGCAAAGATGGTAGACTGCAGCCAGCTTTTTACAGAAGGTCCCATCCAAAAGGAGGCTTAAAGGCCAGAAGTTTAGCAAGGGAGCTGATGGTTTGAAGTGGAGCCAAGAGAGAAGGTTGAAGAGTGAACTTCAACCTTCCTGAGGTGAGCTGCAACCCCAAAAATGCAATCAAAAGGTACAAAATCCACCACCAAGTGGACAGGAGTCCCCTCCCCCACAAGAAGGGCTTGCAGTTTACTCCATGCAAACAAGCAAGCAGAGTTCAAACATCCTCCCATTCTATCCTACGGGAGAGACCCCCTAAAAACTGGACCTCCTATCTCTGCTGGTGTGCCACAGCACCCTCCTTCCAGGCATAAACTGTAAAACTGTATAAAACTGTATATATTCCCCACCTGCAACATTGAACTCTGAGGATTCCCCCGCACCCCCTGAGGTCTGGAGGTTTGTTACCTATGGAGTCCTGATTCTTGGGCATCTCCTTGAGAGAAGTGGAGGGGGAAAGGGCTGGTGCTGCTCTGTGCTGACTGTGGCACAGAGTGAGGAGAAGAAAGTTGGCTCAGAGGAAGCCATACAGCAACAGTGGCATCCTGAGCTGCGAACTGATGCCATTCCAGATAGGTGAGCCCTGTCTTTCTGGGAAACCAGAGGTTCCAGACAGCAGCCACAGGCTGAAGGGACTTGGTAACTTTCATAAGTAAAGAGCCCATTAGCACCAGCCCTCAGGGGAATAGCTGAGACAAAGGCAGTGGGTGGGCAGAGGCTGAAATTGACACCTAAGTGTAAACTCTAATTTGCTTGCTCCCAGAGCTGAGTTCTTTGCCAGCTCTAGCAGCCTCTGACTTGGTGTGAGGCTGGAACAGCAAGAACATTCAAAGCCAAAATACTTCCTCTGCTGGACTGGACTCAGATTTTCCAACAAGCACCTTGCCCTCAGGGGAATGCTGAGACAAAGGCAATGGGCAGGCAGAGGCAGGGATTGACACTTGAGTGTAAATTCTAATTGTTTGCTGCCCACAGTTGAGTTCCTCATCAGCTCTAGCAGCCTCTGACTTGGCAGAAGAATCTAGCCTGGACAGAAGGCGAGGGGCTAGAATTAAGAGAACATTCACAGCCTAATTTAAACACATAAGGCCCCCCTGCTGGACACAGATTTCCAGGTGATTTTTTGGCAGTTGTAAACCCTGGGAGCAGTTGCCTACTGGAGTGAATAGGGTCACGGACCAGGGGGATTAGGAGTGACTGGGTGCAAGGTGGGGAAGGAGGTATTATCCTTCCTAGACTAACCCATTTTCTGGGTGGGTCCCTTTGCCCTCATGGAGCACTGGAGCAAGTTACATCCAAGCTTCGAGCAGACCCCTCTTATCTAGCTGCCAGAAACATTTGAACTTTTCCACCTGAAATGGATGCTGACTGGGGCAACTGATTTGGACCCCTTAAACCGGGCAGACCACCCAGGGACTATTCAAAGGGGCACCCTGGGTGTATGATTGAGGAAAGGTTTGATTTTCCTTGCCCAGTTGTTTGTGGGGGGGCGGAGTGACTTAATTGCTGGTATTTCTCCACAGCAGAGACTTCAACCAAGAGAAACTGAATCACTAGAGTAAGACAGAGACAAGTTGAAAATAAGACAGAGCCACTTAGCCCCACCACACCAAGCAGGTCCCCAGTCTCTCTGGCTATAATACCATATGTGTCCTTGACAAACCTCAAAGGGAAAAGTCAAACAGGGCAAAATAATGATGGGGAGGAATCAGAGGAAAAGCTCTGGTAATATGAATAACCAGAGTAGATCAACCCCCCAAGAAAGGATGTGGCTGGTAATACGAATAACCAGAGTAGGTCAAACCCTCAAGAAAGGATGTGGCAGATGAAACTGAAGATCCCCTATATAAACAGCTGAGATGTCAGAAATTGAATTCAGAATTTGGATTGCAAATAAGATTAATAGAATAGAGGCAAAGATAGAAATGGAAATTCAAGGAGCTTTCCAAAAGTTCACTCAAGAATTCAACGAATTCAAAGACAAAACCACCAAAGATTTTGAAACATTAAGGCAAGAGATTGCAGCCCTGAAAGATCTGAAAAATGCAGTAGAATCTCTTGGTAAAAGAGTGCAAGAGGCAGAAGAAGAATCTCAGATGTAGAAGACAAAACTTCTGAATATGTCCAAATGTTTAAAGAGAATCAGAAATGGAAAGCAAAAATGGATCATTCTCTCAGAGAGCTCTGGAATAATTCAAAGAAAACTAATACTCACCTCATAGGAATCCCTGAAGGCGATGAAGTTGCTTCACAAAACACAGAGACTCTTCTGTATGAAATTATGAAAGAGAACTTCCCAGATATGTCAAGAGATCCTGAAATTCAGATTACAGACAGCTTCAGAAACCTAGCACAACTCAACCCAAATAAGACATCCCCCAGACACATCATAATTAACTTCACTAAAGTTAATATGAAAGAGAAAATCTTGAAAGAAGAGAGACGTAAGAAAACCATAACCTACAAGGGGAAGAATATTAGAATAAATGCAGATCTCTCTGCTGAAACCTTCAGGCAAGAAGAGGGTGGTCATCGACATTTAATCTCTTAAAACAAAATAACTTTCAGCCCAGGATCCTGTATCCAGCTAAACTGAGTTTCATTTATGTTGGAGAAATTAAATACTTTAATGACATCCATGTGTTGAAGAAATTTGCCATAACTAAACCAGCTCTACAGGATATTCTCAGACCTATTCTCCATAATGACCAGTGCAATCCTTTACCACAAAAGTAAGCTAACTCAGAAAGTATTGATCAAACTCCAACTTCTACAGTGGTGAAAGGATTAAAAATGTCCACTGGACTTTTGAACAACTTGATACCTAAAATTTCATCAGGCTTATCAATAATTTCAATCAATATGAATGGCTTAAATTGTCCTCTAAAGAGGCACAGATTGGCTGATTTGATACAGAAACTGACACCAGATGTCTGTTGTATACAAGAATCTCATCTTACCTTAAAAGACAAATATAGACTCAGGGTGAAGGGATGGTCATCTATATTCCAGGCTAATGGAAAGCAGAAAAAAGCAGGTGTTGCAATTTTATTCACAGATACAATAGGTTTTTAAACGAACAAAAGTAACCAAGGATAAATATGGCCACTTTATATTTGTTAAGGGCAATGTTCAATAGGATGAGATCTCAATTATCAATATCTATGCACCCAACCAGAATGTACCTCAATTTATAAAAGAGACTCTAACTGGCATGAGCAACTTGATTTCCCCCAGCTCCATCATAGTCAGAGATTTTAACACTCCTTTGGCAGTGTTGGATAGATCCTCCAATAAGAAGCTTAGCAGAGAAATCTTAGATTTAAATTTAACTATTCAACTTCTGGACTTATCAGACATCTACAGAACATTTCATCCTAACAAAACTGAATACACATTTTTCTCATAAGTACATGGAACATACTCCAAAATTGATCACATCTTAGGCCACAAATCTAACCTCAGCAAATTTAAAGGAATAGAAATTATTCCTTGTATTTTCTTGGACCATTATGGAATAAAGGTTGAACTCAGTAACAACAGGCATCTGCATACTCATACAAAATCATGGAAATTAAATAACTTCATGCTAAATGATAGTGGGATCACAGATGAGATTAAGAAGGAAATTACCAAATTTTTGGAACAGAACAATAATAAAGACACAATTACCAGAACCTCTGGGATACTGAAAAGGCAGTCCTAAGAGGGAAACTTATAGAATTGCGAGCCTTCCTCAAAAGAATGGAAAGAGAGGAAGTCAACAACTTAATGGGACATCTCAAGCAGCTGGAAAAGGAAGAACATTCCAATCCCAAACCCAGCAGAAGAAAAGAAGTAACCAAAATTAGAGCAGAATTAAATGAGATTGAAAACAAAAGGACTATAGAACAAATCAACAAATCAAAAAGTTGGTTTTTTGAAAAAATCAACAAAATTGATAAACCTTTGGCCAACCCAACCAAGAAAAAAAGAATAAAGTCTCTAATCTTGTCAATCAGAAATGGTAAAAATGAAACAACAACAGACCCTTTAGAAATTCAAAAATCCTTAATGAATATTATAAGAAACTCTATTCTCAAAAATATGAAAATCTGAAGGAAATTGACCAATACTTGGAAGCACGTCATCTCCCAAGACTTAGCCAGAATGAAGTGGAAATGTTGAACAGACCTATATCAAGTTCTGAAATAGCATCAACTATACAAAATCTCCCTAAAAAGCAAAGCCCA
>CAUYTI010011536.1:0-10252 GCA_963575145.1 Galago senegalensis
GGCGCCCGCCACAACGCCCGGCTATTTTTTTGGTTGCAGCCGTCATTGTTGTTTGGCGGGTCTGGGCTGGGGATTCGAACCCGCCACCTTAGGTGTACGTGGCTGGCGCCTTAGCCAGTTGAGCTATAGGCGCCGAGCCTAATCTCTGATTTTTAATGTATGTAAGTCAGTTTTTTGTTTTTTGTTTTAGACAGAGCCTCAAGCTATTCCCCTGGGTAGAGTACTGTGGCATCACAGCTCATAGCAACCTCCAACTCCTGGCCTCCTGCCTCCGCCTCCCAAGTAGGCAGGGCTCTGAGTCTCCTGCCTCCGCCTCCCAAGTAGCTGGGACCACAGGCGCCCGCCACAACGTCCTACTATTTTTTGGTTACAGCCGTCATTGTTGTTTTTTGGCGGCCCAGGCTTGATTCAAACCCACCACCTTAGGTATATGTGGCTGGCGCCTTAGCCACATGAGCCACAGGCGCCAAGCCATGTAATTCAGTTTTTTATGTATAGTCACAGAGTTGTGCCATCATCACTATGGTTGAATGTTAGAATATTTTTGTCCCCCTTAAAGAACCCACATATCCAATTAGCATCAGTTCCTCTTACCTATTCCCCTGCTCACCGGCGCTAAACAATCACCAATCTGCTTTCTCTCTAAATGTGCCTATTTTGAACATTTCATATAAATAGAATATTAGTATGTGGTCTCTTGTGATTGGCTTCTTAACATACTATTTTCAAGTTTCATCCGTGTAGTAGCATGTAGTAGAACTTCATTCTCTTCATTCTCTTTTATTGCCCAGTAATATTCTTTTTTTTTTTTTTTTTTTTGAGGCAGAACCTCAAGCTGCCCCCCTGGGTAGAGTGCTGTGGCATCACAGCTCATAGCAACCTCCAACTCCTGGGTTCAAGCGAGTCTCCTGCCTCAGCCTCCAAAGTAGCTGGGACCACAGGTGCCCACCACAATGCCCGGCTATTTTTTGGTTGCAGCCATCATTGTTATTTGGCAGGGCTGGATTCGATCCCACCGCCTTAGGTGTATGTGGCTGGCGCCTTAGCCACTTGAGCCACAGGCGCCGAGCCAGCCCAGTAATATTCTACTGTATAGATATAGCCCATTTTGTTTATCCATTCATCAGTTCATGGACATTTGGATTGTTTCTACTTTTTGGCTATTATGAATAATGTTGCTATGAATTTTCAGGTGCAAGTTTCTGTGTGGACACATGTTTCAATTCTCTTGGGTATATATCTAGGAACAAAATTGCCAAATCACATGGTAACTATGTTTAACTTTTTTTTTTTTTTTTGAGACCATCTCATTATGTCTCCCTTGGTAAAGTGCCATGGCACCTCACAGCAACCTCAAACTTTTGGGCTCAAGCGATTCTCTTGCCTCAGCCTCCCAAATAGCTGGGACTATAGGCACCTGCCTCAATGCTCAGCTATATATTTTTTTCTTGTTGTTGTTGCAGTTGTCATTGTTGTTTAGCAGGCTTAGGCCAGGTTTGAACCCACCTGACTTGGTGTATGGCTGGTGCCCTAACCACTGAGCTATGAGGGCCAAGCCTTAACATTTTTTTAAATTGAAAAGTAAATTTGTTTCAGGTTAATGTGAGGGTACAAACAACTAGGTCAAAATATTTGAATTTGTTAGGTAGAATCCTATCAAAATTCTTAGGTAGAGTCTTGTGGTTATGTCCCACACTCAAAAGGTGTGCCAGATACCCCCATACTGTGTGTGTTTAACATTTTGAGGAACTGCCAAACAGTTTTCCAGTGTAGTTACACCCAATTTACATTCCCACTGAAAATGTATGAATGGAGCTTCTAACTTCTCCATATCCTTGCCAAAACTTGTTATTGTCAATTTTTTAAATTATGACCATCCTAGTAAGTGTGAAATGGTTTTTCTTTATGTCTTTTTTGTTTTTTTTGGTGATAGAGTCTCACTTTGTCACCCTGGGTAGAATGCGTTGGTAGAGCTCACAGTAACTTCAAAGTCTTGGGCTCAAGTGATTCTCTCGCCTCAGTCTCCCATGTAGCTGGGACCAGAGGTGCCCACTTGACTTTTGTTTTTTTTAGAGATGGGGTCTTGCTCTTGCTCAATCTGGTTTCAAACTCCTGAATCTACCAGCCAATCTACCCGCCCTCAGCCTCCCAGAGTGCTAAGATTACAAGCGAGAGCCACTGTGCCTGGCCTTTTTTTTTTTTTTGAGTCAGAGTCTAATTCTGTTGCTAGCCCAGGCTAAAGTGCCATGATGTCAGTCTAGCTCAGACCAACCTTTAATTCCTGGGTTCAGGTGATCCTCCTGTTTCAACTTCCCCAGTAGAGACAGGGTCTCACTTCTGCTCAGTCTGATCTTGAATCCCTAAGCTTAAGCATTCTACCCGCCTCGCCCTCCCACAGTACTAGGATGATAGGCACGAACCACTGTGCCCAGCCTGGCTTTTTTCAAGGTTCATCTGTGTTGTAGCATGACATCAGTACTTCTTTTTATGACCAAATAATACTGTATTGTGTAGATACACTCTCCATTTTGTTTATCATTTCATCAGTTGATGGAAATTTGGATTATATTCATTTTGTGGAGATTATAAATAATGTTCTGTTAACATTAATATAAAAGTTTTTGTGCAGACTAGGAGTGGAGCTGTTGGATCATATAAGTATGTTTAACTTTTTTTTTTTTTAAAGAGACAGAGTCTCACTTTGTCGCCATTGGTAGAGTGCTGTGTCATCACAGCTCACAGCAACCTCCAGCTCTTGGGCTTAGGCTATTCTCTTGCCTCAGCCTCCTGAGTAGCTGGGACTACAGGTGCCCACCACAGTGCCTGGCTATTTTTTTGTTGTGGTTTGGCCGGGGCTGGGTTTGAATCCGCCACCCTTGGTATATGGGGCTGGTGCCCTACTCACTGAGCCACAGGTGCTGCCCTATTGTTTTGAGGAGTTGCCAAACTGTTTTCCAATGTGATGACACACATTTTACATTCCCACTAGCAATAAGAGGGTTTCAGTTTCTCCACATCCTTGCCAATACTTGTTATTGTGTATCATTTTACTTTACCCATCCTAGTAGTTGTGATTGGTATTTCATTATAGTTTTGATTTAACACCTCTTTTTTTCTTTAGAGTCAGAGTCTCACTTTGTTGCCCTGGGTAGAGTGCTGTGGCATCACAGCTCACAACAACCTCCAACTCTTGGGCTTAGGTGATTCTCTTGCCTCAGAACACCTCTTTATTTTTATTTTTTTGAGACAGAGTCTCAACCTGTCGCCCTGGGTAGAGTGCCATGGCTTCATAGCTCATCGCAACCTCCAACTCTTTTTTTTTTTTTTTTTTCTTTGAGACAGAGTCTCACTTTATTGCCCTCAGTAGAGTGCTGTGGCCTCACACAGCTCACAGCAATCTCCAACTCCTGGGCTTAGGCGATTCTCCTGCCTCAGCCTCCCATGACCTCCAACTCTTAGGCTCAAACAATCCTCTTGCCTCAGGATTTCTAGTTTTAGTAGAGATGGGGGGGGGGTCTCACTTTTGCTCAGGCTGGTCTTGAACACATGATGTCAAGCCATCTATCCTCCTCAGCCTCCCAGAGTGCTAGGATTACAGGCATGAGCCACCGTGCCCAATCTGATTTAACATCTTTTTAATAAGTAATGATGTTTGTATTTCTCAACAACTAATAATGTTGAGTGTTTTAACATGTGCTTATTAGCCATTTGTACTATATCATTGAAAATACAGTTGAATGTATATTTAAATCCTTTATTTTTAAATTGGGTTATTTATATTTTTAGTTTTGAGTACGTATATTTTTAGTTTGGAGTATGTATATTTTTAGTCGTATCTTTGTTGAAAGACTAATTTTTCCTCCTCTTATTGGAAGGTCCTGTTCAAAATGCACTGATGTCTTCACAAGTGTCAGGGAGCCAAGGATATAATTTCCAGCTTCCAGGATCCTACCCCCATCTAATACCAGCAAAGACTTTGAATCCAGCCTCTGGACAGTCTAACTATGGCAGTTCTCAGGGATCTGGGCAAACTCTTAATAGACCACCTGTGGCCTCTAATTTAGTAACACCTTCGCTCCATAGTGGTCCCGTTTCTCGAATGCCGCTACTTGCTTCTCAGAACCCAGCTGCTGCACCAATGCCTTCTGGTAGCTTTCTTCCTGGAACCAACCTACCACCACCTTTGAATTGGCAATATAACTATCCATCGACAGAATCACAGACAAACCATAGTCCTCGTGCATCATCACAACCACCAGTATCTGGGAGTACAAGTTCAACAACAAATCATCAATACGTTTCTTCTGGAGATCCTTCACTTCAAAACAGCTTCTTAAAGTCAGGTAGTGTTCCTATAGGGGTGCATAAAATGTAGAAATGTGAAACTTTTGCTTGTTTACATGTTTGAATTAATTCTTGAAACCTTAAAAACATATGGAAAACCACTGACTTTTATTTTATTATCATCTTTGAGACAGAGTCTCACTTTGTTGCCCTGGGGTAGAGTGCCATGGTGTCATAGCTTACAGCAACCTGAAATTCTTGGCTCAAGGGGATTCTCTTGCCTCAGCTTCCTGAGTAGCTAGGATTACAGGCGCCTGCCACAATGCCCGAATTGCCCAGCTTTTTTTTTTTTTTTCAGTTGCCCTGGAGTTGAGTGCCCTGATGTCATAACTCACAGCCACCTCAAACTTCTAGACTCAAGCAATTTTCTTGCCTCAGCCTCCTGAGTAGCTGGGACTATAGGCGCCAACCACAACGCCCAGCTATTTTTTAGAGACTAGGTCTCTTGTTTAGGCTGGTCTCAAACTTGTGAGATCAACTGATACACCTACCTCAGCCTCCCAGAGTACTGGGATTATGGGTGTGAGCCACCTCTCCTGGCCTGACTTTTAAAATCATTATTAGTCTTTTTTTTTTTTTTTTTTTTGAGACAGAGCCTAAAGCTGTCCCCCTGGGTAGAGTGCCATGGCATCACAGCTCACAGCAACCTCCAACTCCTGGGCTCAAGTGAGTCTCCTGCCTCAGCCTCCTGAGTAGCTGGGACCACAGGTGCCGCCACAATGCCCGACCAGTTTTTGGTTGCAGCCATCATTGTTTGGTGGGCCCAGGCTGGATTTGAACCTGCCACCTTAGGTGTATGTAGCTGGTGCCTTAGCCACTTGAGCCACAGGCACTGAGCCTATTAGTCTTTATAGTATAAATTACTTTTCTAACTTCTGAATTAACTCAAATAACTTAAACTTATGAATTGGTCCTGCTTTACTTCTTTCCTTTGAAGGTGTCTTGTATTTTTCTTTGAGTTAAATCATATTTCAGGGAGTAGGATATGCATGCAGAACCTTTTACTTAGGGACTGGCCTTTACTTTAATGAACAGCTAAGTAAGTTAGATGAATCTCTCTGTTCTCTATTTGGTCTTGATCTGACATTTGAGTTCTTTTTGGCATGACTTTTTTTGGCCCATAAACTGTGTAGGATATTGAAGGAACAGGTCAAAACATGATGCTTTTGGAGCAAGGAGTGTTTCAACAACAGTTGTACTCAGTAACTCCATATAATGGATAGATTTTTTTTCCTTTTAGACAGTCTTCCTCTCTCATCCAGACTGGAGTGCAGTGGCATAATCATAAGTTCACTGCTGCCTCCAACTCCTGGACTCAATTCTTTCTGCTCAGCTTCCCAAGTAGCTAGAAGTCCAGGCACATACCACCACACCTGGCTAAGTTTTTTTTAGAAGTGGGGTCTTGTTATGTTACCTATGCTGATCTTAAACTTCTGGTTTCAAGCAGTCCTCTCACCTTGGCCTCTCAAAGTTGCTAGAATTAGAAGTGTGAACCACCACGCCTGACTGATCTTTCTATTTTTTATTTTTTTTATTCAAATTTCCTTTATTTCTTATAGCATAACTGTGTACATTAATACAATCATGGGGTATAGTGTGCTGTTTTCATATACATTTTGAAATATCCTCATCAAACTGGTTAACATAACCTTCATGTCATTTTCTTAGTTATTGAGTTAAGACATTCATACTCTGCTTTTAGAAAGGTTCACTTGTACCCTTGATCTTTTTACTTTTTAACCTCGGTTTTTGATCCTGTCTGGTTCAGAAGCAGATTCACTTAACAATTTCACTTTCCCTTTTTTGCTACTAAAATTAGCCGGGTCTTATACACTTCCCAGCATTAGTAGTGTTTCTTTGAAAAGCAGTAAAAGGGTGGCCCCTGTGGCTCAGTGAGTAAGGTGCTAGACCCATATACTGAGGGTGGTGGGTTCAAACCCGGCCCCGGCCAAACTGCAACAAAAAAATAGCTTGGCCTTGTGGCAGGTGCCTATAGTCCCAGCTATTTGGGAGGCTGAGGTAAGAGAATCACCTAAGCCCAAGAGCTGGAGGTTGCTGTGAGCAATCACAATGCCATGGCACTCTACCTGAGGGCAACAAAGCCAGACTCTGTCTCTAAAAAAAAAAAGAAAAGAAAAGCATTAGAAATTCCTTATTGGGATCTACAGATTAATTTAGTGAGGTAGTAATATCAATAGTTATCTTTTTTTTTTTTTTAGCTGGGGCCGGGTTTGAACCCGCCACCTCCAACATATGGGGCTAGCGCCCTACTCTTTTGAGCCACAGGTGCCACCTAGTTACCTTTTCTTTTTTTTTAACTCATATATTTTTGTATGCATACATGACATATATTCCATCAGGTTTGTAGCTTATTAACTGCTGAAACTTTATTTTTCTAGGTTTCTGACCAGACATTGGTCCTATTGCATAGATTTTGATCTTGTAAAAATGGAGGTTACTTGTGGAAACTTAGTTTATATATATATATATATATATTTATATTTATTTATTTATTTATATATATAAAATTTTGAGACAGATCCTCAAGCTGTTGCCCTGGGTAGAGTGCTCTGGCATCACATCTCACAGCAACCTCCAACTCCTGGACTCAAGTGATTCTCCTGCCTCCACTTCCCAAGTAGCTGGGACAACAGGCACCTGCCACAATGCCAGGCTATTTTTTGGTTGCAGCCGAACCTGCCAGCTCAGGTGTATGTGGCTAGTACCTTACTGCTTGAGCCACAGGTGCCGAGCTAATATATATAGACATATTTTTTTTTTGAGACAGAGTCTCACTTTGTTGCCCTTGATAGAGGAGTGCCATGGTATCATAGTTCATAGCAACCTCAAATGCTTGGGCTGAAGTGATTCTGTTGCCTCAGCCTCCTGAGTAGCTGGAACTATAGGTACCTGGCTATTTTTAGAGACAGGGTCTTACTCTGGCTCAGGTGTCATAGCTCACAGCAACCTCACGTTCCTGAGTTTGACCAATCCTCTTGCCTCAGTCACCTGAGTAACTGGGACTAAGGCCCCAGCTACAACACCCAGCTAGTTATTTTCTGTTCTTCTTGCTCTTGCTCAGTTTGGTCTGGAACTCTTGAGCTTGAGCAATCCACCCACCTCAGCCTCCCAAGTGTTAGGATGACTGGCATGAGGCACCGTGCTGGGCCAAAACTGTACTTTTAAAAACTGCTTAAGAGTAGTGGTTCTGGCAGTACCCATAGCTCAGTGGGTAATTTTACTTCTGGTTTTTCAATCTGTAATTGCTAATAGGTACCTGATATTCTGATATGAAAACTATGAGTATTAAAGTTATATCAAGTTTCTTGTCCACATATTAAATTTTCTGAAATTTTTTTTTCTAATAGGCCATCTTTCAGCATCCTTACATGAATTAGCTTTAGGGATCTGAGAAGACGAATTCTGAAATTCTAGCTATTTATATAATAAATAAGGATTATTCAACTTGAAAAACTAATGTCTTTTATGAAATACATAATGATCTGGATTCAAAAATATTCTAAAAACTGAAAAATCTCTAAACTTACTTGTATTCTGCTAAACATTAGCTTACTAACGTCTTTATGGTAAGATGTAGAATAGTACATAACTATGCATTCTTGTTCATGCTGAGTTGGTAATGCACCTTGCCCTTTTGTTCTTTTGCTTGTCTGTATTGCAATAGATACGTGTGAGTGTGCCTCTTGATAAGGAGGTTATAGGGCAGTAATCTTTGCCTTCACTTTTTATCAACAAGGCACTGATTTGTCTTGTTGAGAGCTATAAAGTTCATTAATAATAATTTTTCAATTTGGTACTGGAGTATTTAATAGGAAATTTTTCAAAATGTTTCAATACTATCTGGATATATTTATTCCTTTCATTTTATAAAATACAGGGTTAAGTATATGCTGTAAGTAAAATTTATTACCTGTTTTACTATAAATTCGGATTTTTTTTTTTTTCTTTTTGAGACGGAGCCTCAAGCTATCCCCCTGGGTAGAGTGCCATGGCATCATGCTCACAGCAACCTCCAACTCCTGGGCTCAAGCAAGTCTCCTGCCTCAGCCTCCCAAGTAGCTGAGACTACAGGCGCCTGCCACAACGCCTGGCCATTTTTTGGTTGCAGCCATCATTTTTGTTTGGCGGGCCCGGGCTGGGGATTTGAACCCGCCACCTTAGGTGTATGTGGCTGGCGCCTTAGCCGCTTGAGCCACAGGCGCCAAGCCATAAATTCGGATATTTAAGAAAGGTTTTGGCTGTGAGCTATGATGATGCCACAGCACCCTCCTGTAGAGTGTGAAAAAGTAATAGAAAAATAAAAAAGGTCTTGGAAAGAATAATAAAAGCACACACTTATCTATGGTGTTTTATCTGTTTTGTAGACTTTGTTCCTCCCCTTATTAGAATGCAGAAGTAATGTGGTTAACTTGAAAGAACAGGTGACTGGGGGCTTTAAAATTTGATATCACACAGAAGAATTTCCCTATGAGTAGCTGATCATGTTTTTACACTGGATAGAACTTATTGTCCAGAAAGAAAAATGGCGAAATTAGGACAGTGAAATGCTTGTTAGATACAAGGACAAATACCATGTTATTCTTAGTTTACCTTCATGGTAAACTTTCAACATTGTTTTATAATGTATATATATAAACTGTGGATCAATTTCTGATTTTTAAGCCTAGGGAATGTTCTTATTATATATTTAAGCCATTCTAGAAGGTAAACTAGATTTAACTATTATTAGGCAGATATTATACAGTGTACAGATCTATAATCTCTCTCTTTCTTTTTGTATTTTTTTTTTTTTTGAGACAGAGTCTAACTCTGTTGCCTTGGGGTTGAGTTCCATGATGTCATCATAGCAACTCTTCAGCTCAAGAGATCCTCTTGCCTTAGCCTCCCAAGTGGCTGGTACTACAAGTGCCTGCCACCATGTGTGGCTAGTTTTTTTGTTTTTAGTAGAGATGAGGGTCTCACTTTTTCTCAGGCTGGTCTTGAACCCCTGAGCACAAAGCAGTCCACCCACCTCAGCCTCCCAGAGTGCCAATCTCATTTTTAACAGGTTATACCCTAGTAAAACAAAGCAAAATAAAATAAACCTAAGAAAATTTAGAATAACCACAATACTCTGTACTTTTACTCTAAACATGATAATTCATTGAACAAACTGTATTAATAAACATAGTTAACAAACTATTACAAAATTAATGAAATAAAATTGATACCTTTTTATTCATGTTGATTTCTACTGGGTATTTCACATGGCCTATTGAATCTCTGATCAGTTAATCAGTTAATCAATGAAGAGAACATTGTAACTACTCCAGATGTGATTTCATGCTAATTTTGTATTTCCTCTGCTTTAATCATTGACAGGTAGAAGCATGTTTAGTAGATAGTTGGAAATTTTATTTCTTTATTTTAATTTTTTTTTTTTTTGAGACAGAGCCTCAAGCTGAGCCCCTGGGTAGAGTGCCATTAGCTTCACTGCTCACAGCAACCTCCAACTCCTAGGCTCAAGCGAGTCTCCTGCCTCAGCCTCCCAAGTAGCTGGGACCACAGGCGCCTGCCACAACGCCCGGCTATTTTTTGGTTGCAGCCATTATTGTTCTTTGGCAGGCTCGGGCTGGATTCGAACCTGCCACCTAAGGTGTATGTGGCTGGCGCCTTAGCAGCTTGAGCCACAGGCGCCGAGCCAATAGTTGGAAATTTTAAAAATAGACATATAGATTTTATTTATTTATTTTTGCAGTTTTTGGCCGGGGCTGGGTTTGAACCCACTACCTCTGGCATGTGGGGCCGGCGCCTTACTCCTTTGAGCCACAGGCGCCGCCCAGATGTATAGATTTTAAAAGTCATAAAGTTAAGAAGTTAACATGTTTCTGGTAATTTGTTGTGATTA
>CAUYTI010011541.1:0-28360 GCA_963575145.1 Galago senegalensis
ATTCAGAACTATAGCCTGAAACTCTGGGGATCTGCTTGGTGGGGTGGGTCTACCACAGTATTGGCGCTGACTGTCCAATCCCAGTGAATCAGTGGCTTTGGGCTGAAATCTCAGCTGTGGAGATATATAAGCAACTAAGACCCCCTCAACCCCACAGGCAACAACTGTAAGGGGAGAATCCCACAACAACACAACCAGGATACAACCTTTGTGGGTCCCCAGGTGAACATCCCAGGTCAAGCCTTCCAAACCAGTTGTCCCAGTCAACACAAACACTGATCAGATGAGAAAGTTTAAAAGGTCTTCAGCATCTAGCTAGTGATGGTCCACTGGCAGCTCAATTTGTCCATAGTGGGAGGGACTGTGGAGCTGCCACTACTGTTGGGAAGGCACTGCCACTGTCTGTGGTGGTGTCGCAGGTCTGGGGTACAGCTGTGTGCTGGTCACAGGAGTCGGAGGGGAGCTGGAGGGTGTTGCTGCTAGCTGCAAGGGTCACAGGAGCTGGTCTTCTGGGAACCGGAGGGTGGAGCTGCTGACCCCCGAGGCCACAGGAGCCAGGTAGGAAGCTGGCTGTGAGCTGTGGGTTTCAGGAGGCAGGCGGGGAGCTGAAGGACAGAGTTGCTGGAGGTGGGCTGCACAGGTTGCAGGAGCCGGGCAGGAGTCGCAGGCCAAGGGCCGTGGGTTGCAGGGGCTAGGTGGGAGTCTCTAGCCTGGGGCTGTGGGTCATAGGAGCTGGGCGGGAGTCACTGGCCATAGGTTGCAGGTCACAAGAGCTGGGCAGGAGTTGCCATTGCTGCCGCTGGTTGCCATAGCCTGTCAGTGAACCTATCTGGGGATCTGGTGGGCCATGTTCCCCAGTGGTTGGTAGCGTGGGTCCCAAGCTATGCCCTTTCCAACATGGAGCAAGTCTCTCCCCTTGTCACTCCTTGCTTCTGTTACAGTTTCATCGGAATTACCTGAGAGCTCATGCAGTGCCCTACCCTAGCAAAAATCTGCCAAACACTGGGGATTTTGCAGGGGGTGGTCTTCCAGACCACCAGGAGAGGCGGGGGGGGGGGGATTGGAAGTTCAGAAAGGTTGGGAGAATATTAGATCAACTTTTGGCCCAGGCAGGAGACTTCCTGGGCTTGCAGCAGTATCTCTCCATGGAGAGAGTCCTGGCCCTGATGGTAAAACAAAAGTTCCTCTGTTCTCTACTTGCCTCACACTGCTCTCCTGGGGGTGGGGGTGGGGCTGGGGTGGGGAGGGGAAGGATTCCCATCCTCTTTGGGATGAGTCTTGTACCTGAAATTTGTTTCCTTGGAGTCCCAGCTTGTCACAGCAGGGGTGATGCGAACCTAATGATTCTCTCTCAGCTCAGCTCTCCAGCTTCCACTCTATTGGTTATTGGGTTATTTCTGGCCATTATTTCTCCCTCTGGATGGAGCCGCTACTGAAAGCTGGCTTCATTCGGCCATCTTGCCTCCCTCTAGCTTTTTTCAGACCTAGTTTTCAATTCTGCTTCAACCACCTCCTGTTTTAACTATTCCAACCCTTAATTTACTTGTCTGTAAAAATGAGGATACTAATAGTACCTATTCTATAGGATTTTATGAGATTTAAATGACATGACAAGTATTTGAATACTTCTGGGTACATTTTTAATGCTTGTTATATGGTAATTGTTATTTTTAGAGAATTTGCTAGAAGGCATTTTTGTTCCTTAGTATTGTTTTTTTATAAGTCTGTTATGAGTGTCACATATCTGTTATAGAATTATCCATTTGAGTTGAATGTGTCACCAGTTCTCTTGCCCAGTGCTCGCTCTCAACAGATAATGAAACTAAGAAATGGAAAAATTTGACCAGTAGTCAGTAGTCTCTGAGAGTGAGAAGTAGATCAAAGTCTCCTGTTTACAAACATTTATGTAAACAATGGAAGCATTGTATTATGTATTTTCAAGAAATGCCACTGTTTTCTTGAAGGTGATGAAAACATACCTAATATTTTTAAATTTAATTATCGAAGTCAGTTACAAAACTTAGAACTTCATTCATCATTCAGGATTACCTAAAATGTGAGGTTCGTGTGTTAGTCCCTGTGCCCCTCCAGCCTTGCCTTGTATAAAGGCCCCTCTTACACAAAATGCTGCAGCTTTATCTGCCTCTTTTCAGTTCCTCAACCACCTCAATCTCATTCTTACTCTGAGGTCTTTTGCACAGCTCTGTTCTCATTGCCTGGATCCCTCTTTGTCTCTTTGAATTATAGCTGTTTCTCATCTTCAGTACTGTCCTTTGGCACCATTATCATTTCCTCACAGAAATCTTTTGTGACAACTTTCTTCCCACCCCAGGCATTCAATACCTTGTTTTACTTCTTTCATAACATATCACTGCCTTTACATAATTTTAAATTTTCAGTTAATTTATTTACCATTTGCTTGTGCACTAAAATGTAATCTGCATGAGCACAGTAGTCATATTTGCTTTATTTACCTGTGTATTGATCACCCTTAATAAGAGGTCAATAAATATTTTTAAATGAATAAATAAATAAATGAATGAATGAATCAATAGTGTTAGCTTACTATACTAAATATTTTTTATATTGTTAAAGAAACAATTTTTGTTTCAGATAAGCAAATATGACATAGTCCTTTTTCTATAGTACTCACTTTTGGTTGGTCAATCCAAGGCAATTTTATTTATCTTTTGAAAAAACTTCTTTACAGAAGTAAAGCAGTAAATATCAGGATTGTGTGAAAAGTTAGTGGCATTTCAATAGTATATTATTTACCCACCAGAAGACTGTTGAGATAGCCTTACAACTGTCCACAAATGAGCTATTAACTTTACGAAGTTCTTTTAATAACTTTGGAATAAAATACGTCTTCATTCTGGGGAGAAAAATATATTTTCATGTATTCTGAGTAATAGAAATACTTATAAACACCTTCATTAAAATTCACATACTCTTCTCTGCATACAGGTAGAATGTCTATTCAAGAATGTATTAGTAGGCTCCTCAATTTTTATCTACAGCTTTTTTAAGAATGTGAGTCTTCTTAACAGGTGGCCTAAGATTGAATGTAGGCACACAACATTTGTCAAAATCTCAGCAGAGAAAACATACTGATGAATTCTTGAAAAGTGCAGTTTTATATGTTCTTAGAGATTATTAAAATTTACTCCTTTGTCAAGTTAATGAACAGACTAGGTACACAGACAAAGCATATACCCTTGTAGAATTTATTATTTAAGTATTTTCAATATAATTTGAGGGAGGTTATAAGGAATATAGGATCTGTTATAAGAATATGAAAAACAATTTCTATTTAAAGGGTATTATTTGTTACACCATTTTTATTAGGATCTTTGGAAGGAATTTTAAGAAATACTGTGTAATAGTTCCCCCACCCTGTATCTTTAGTTTTGCTCTCCATGGTTTCAAATAGCCATGGTCACCCGTGATCCAAAAATATTGAATGAGAAATTCCAAAAATAAGTCATCCATAGTTTCGAAGTCACATGCTACCCAGCTGTGTCTCTCTGGGGCATGGCCCCTCCTTCTGTGCAGCAGCACGTGCTGTGTAGGACAGCCTCGCACTTGCCACTTGGCCGTGCTCTTGTCTATCAGATCAGCTGTGGTATGTTTCACAGTGCTTGTGTTCCAGAAACCTGTAGTTTACTTAATGCTGTCTCCAGAGCATAAGAGTGGTGCTGCTGACAATTTGGACATGACAAAAAAGAAGTACTTTCTTTAAGTGAAAGTTCTCATCAAAAATCCTATGCCGAGGTTGCTAAGATCTATGATAAGAACAAATCTATCCGTGAAGTTGTAAACAGTATGTTATTACAATTGTTCTATTTTATTATTAGTTACTGTTATTCTCTTACTGTGCCTAACTTATAAATTAAACTTTATCATAGGCAAGTACGTATGGGACAAAACATAGTATATGTAGAGTTTTATGTGATGCTATCTGTGGTTTAAGTATTCACTGGGGCTCTTAGGACATACACCGTAGATAAGGGGGGACTACTATAGTAAGAGAAATAGAAATACTTCCTTATTTTTTCTTACCTTAAGGGTGTTGTGAGTGGTGTGATTGACTAGGTGATTAAGCCAAAATTTGTGAGCAAAACCATTTTTTTAATCTTTGATGTTCATTTAGTCTTTTTTCTAGTCCATCTCCTTAACCTTGGTGTTTTATTTACTTACTGGTGTGTTTTGTTTTCTTTCTTACTTTTAGCTTATGTTCTCATGTTCTTCAGTGCTCTCTAAATGGTCTCTAGAATTTGATTTGGAGGCAGGCATCATATAAATAAACCACCATATTTGGGGAGCACCACCATAAAAGGCAGAGTGCTGCTAGCTTGGCAGAGAAAAACCAAGACGCGCACATTGTTTCCTCCCTCTGTAGTGACATTTCAATAGGCAATAAAAATACAGAATGCTGTGTAGTAAGTACACATATCATAGGGGAGAGGATAATACTGCTTTAGAAGATAAGAAAATTTCCTTGCAACTATAAAAACCTTTACAAATAATACTGCAGTCACTAAAATACCATTTCTTTTCCTAGGATGGTTCATTCAGGTTTCATTTTCTTATTTTTGCTGAGCCTTTACTGGCTCATCTTTATGAAATTTATCCTAAAGTTCCTTTGTATTAATTCTTTATAAAAACAAGTTTATTTCATGGCCTTTTCATTCATTTTTTTTTTATTGTAGTCTTTTCCATACCAATTTTATTTGAAAATTCTTGTGTTTGGAATTTAGAAATTCTGAAATGAGTTCAGAAATGGATTAGTCTGTACTTTTTCACCATCCAGTATGTCTGTATCAGCTTTTCTGTAAATTCGCATTTTAGGTTTCTTGAGAGAAATACTGTATTTTCTAAAGTTTTCAGTCAGAGTGATTCAAATTTTATAAATAATATCTTTGACTTTTAGTTTCCATTTATTTGGTTATTTAGTCAACAGATTATTTCATATGGGGAAAAGGGGCTAAGATGTGTGACTTATTGCAGGCATTATGTTTTAAACATATTCAGATCCAGAGTAACTGTGTAAGTATACTTCCTTGACTTGATTTTTCAAGTCATAGCACACTTTGAAAGTTACAGAATTTTTAAAATGTTAACAGTACTTCATTAAAAATGTTTTTACTTATCTGCAGGTTTTTGGAAACGCTCCGCCAAATACAATGACAGAAAAATTCTCTGATCTTCTGCAGTTCACAACACAAGTCTCACGACTAATGGTGACAGAAATTAGAAGAAGAGCATCGAACAAATCCACAGGTATTTTACAAAAGCTAGCAAAGGCAGACTGATGTGAGTGGACAGACTGTCAATGCTGAATGGAAACCAGACGCTGTTCACGGCGCAGGATTTCAGGTGCAGCAGCTCCAGAGTCTCCTGCTCTTGAGTCATTATGCTCAGAGCTGCTCTGACTGCTCCCATCTCCACCCTGGCTCTTTTAGACATACTCTGTTTCCTTCTGAACAAAATTCACATTTCTTACCATAGCATTTAAGGCAACTCTGTGATCTGGTTATATGTATTTTTTAGCATATCTTGTTTCTAGTGCTTGTTTCCTTTTCTGTATTTCAATCAAACGGGGCTGTTTGAAATCCTCAAATATGTCTATCCTCTTATTTTGGTTCTTTGCTTATAATGCTTCACCTAGTGGGGAAATCTTCTTTCATCTCAGTATGTCTGAATCTCAGCTTGGATTAAGTCACAGTTCCTTGATAGAAACTTTCAAAGAAAAATTTCCCTCTTCTGTTGTATATTTTTGTGTTTGAGTCTCCTGAGTAGTAATTGTGTCTTTATCTTCTTCCCCTTAAGACCCTAAGCTTCTGGAGGCCTCTTGGTAATCTGTAGGAGCTGCTCCCCAGAACACAGAACAGCTGTCCTTTTTATATCTCCATTCATGTCATCGTGGGATCCCTTTTCTTTTTTTCAAATGAATCCCATGTTGTCTTTTTTCTGAAATGAACTTCCTCATTTTGCTAAAGCATCTCTCCCAGCAGCTTCCTGAGAAGTTACAGGGGAGTTATTTGAGGCTTTTCTTGTTTGTTTTTTTGGATATCCCATGAATGAATTTTTTTTTTTTTACTATTGCTATATAAAATGGGTTTTTTTCTCTTGACCAACTAAGGTGATACATTTAAGCTGACAACCCGTCAGTTATCAGAGCTTGAAACGAATTTTATTACCTCATATAGCATGGCCTTAGATAGAAAAAGAAACCTGGAAAATCAGGGGACCACACAAGAAAAGGAGGCACAAGTGCATCCCCCTGGTGATCGCTCACAGGGAAGTGTGCTGAGGAGTTCTGCTGAATGCTCGCTCAGCTGGGATTTGCATTTAGATGGGAAGCTACTACCCCCCCCTCCCCATCTCTGATTATTCTCCATTAGTAAAGGATGTGCTTCAGAGCATTCTTATCAGTGAAGAAGCACACAAACTTCTTGTGATCTAGGTCACTGAGTGCTGGGTATGGAGCCTGCTGACTTGTTTGGGAATGCTAGCTATGTAGTCCCAGGAGGCACTCCCACGGACACTGGAAGCCACCAATCTCATGGGAGGCTGGCCTTGGGTTGCCCTCCTGTGGGAAGATGGTCAGTGTCTTAACTAGGTTCTTCTCTCGGCAGCCCAGTGTGGGCACTCGGGGTCATCTTGGATAATCTTGCCACTTACATTGTATCAGTGCCCCTTTAAGTGGGTATTGGATTCTAGGTTGGAAATCATTTTTATCTCGGAATTTTAAAAATAATATCTCCATTATATTCTGGATTTTTATACTGCTATTGAGAAATCAGACGCTTACCTAGATTCTTGATTCTTTCCCTGTGATCTTGTTTTTCTCAGGAAGCTTATAGGATCTTTTCTTTTTCTAAAATTTCCAGGATAATGTGCCTTCTGGTAGACCTATTTTTATACATTATGCTGTGTACCTACCTGTGGGACCCTTTCAGTCTGTGAATCCAGATCCTTTAATTTGGAGACGGTTTCATGAATTACTGGATGATATTCTCCCCTCCGCTAGAAATAATGTTGTCTTTCCCATTTCCTTACCTTTCCTCCTATTTTCTGTCTTTGTGTTTTGACTGCTCATTAGAGATCTTCCCCGTCTTATTATCCATCTCTTCTGTGGAGTTTTTTTCCTCACTTTGACTTCGTATTTTTCATTCTTAGAGTTCTTGTTTTGATTGGTTTCTATTCTTTATGAATACATTTTTTTCATCCTTCTGAATAACTTCTTTCAGATTTAATAAAAAGGTTATCTTTTAATCAATTTGTTTTTGTTTGCCCCTTCTGTGTTAGCAAATGTCCTCACATGCCTCATTCTTGACCATCTGCTCTTCTGTAAGAGTGGAGCAGTAAAAAGCCCATGGGTAGCTTTTTAATTGTGTGTGGAATTTGCAACCAGGGAGATTTTTCAGAGAACTGCCAAGTCTCTGCTTGGGAGGTATATGCCTGACCCTTGATGTTTTGGGAGCCAAGTGAAAGAAAGGTCTGGGGACCTTCAACATTTAGTATATAAGCTTCTGTTTTTTGGTTGTTATTTTTTTTTTGGAGACAGAGTTTCACTATGTTACCCTTTGTAAAGTGGCATGGCGTCACAGCTCACAGCAACCTCAAACTCTTGGGCTGAAGCAAGTCTCTTGCCTCAGACTCCCAAGGAGCTGGGACTATAGGTGCCTGCTACAACGCTGGCTATTTTTTTTTTTTTTGTTACAATTGTCGTTGTTGTTTTAGCTGGCCCGGGCCAGGTTCAAACCTGCCGCCCTTGGTGTATGTGGCTGGTTCCCTACCCACTAAGCTATGGGTGCCACCTAAGCTTCTGTTTTATTTCTGTGTGCCCCCACTGTATCTGGTGCCCCCAATCCAATCTCCTCCTCTTCTTACTCTTTTCAGTGAACAGCCTCCAGTCCAGTCTGCTTATGTAGCAGGCTAACTACCCTTGAGTGTATTTTCTTTTTATTCTTTTTTTTAAAATTTAAGAATATTATGGGCGTACAAATGTTTTGGTTATGTAAGTTGCTTTTATACAGTCATAAGTATGCCCATAACACTGACAACGTGCATTGTACCTGTTAGGTGTAATTAACCTATCACATCCTCCTGCCTCCCACCTGCTTGCTTTCCGATGGGTGTTATTTCCTTATGTACACATAAGTGTTGAGCAGCTAGTTCCATTTTAACAGTGAATACATGTGGTATTTGTTTTTTCATTCTTGTGATACTTCATGTGGAAGAATGGTTTCCATCCAGGTTAATACAAAAGGCATTAGTTCACTTTTTATGGCTGAGTAGTACTCCATGGTGTATGTATATGACATTTTATTAATCCATTCATATATAGATGAGCTCTTGAGTTGTTTTCACATGTTTGTAATTGTGAGTTGTCCTGCTAGAAACATTTGAGTGCAGGTGTCCTTTTTATAAAATGTCTTTTTTTCTTTTGGGTAATTACACCATCATAGTATTGCTGAGTTGAATTCTAGGTCTACTTTTAATTCTTTAGGAATCTCCATACTACTTTACACAGAGGTTGTACTAGTTTGCAGTCCCACCAGCAGTGTGTAAATGTTCCTAGGTCTCCACATCCAGGCCAGCATTGTCCTTGGAGTTAGGTGATATCTCAGTGTGGTTTTGATTTGGATTTATGTGATGATTACAGATGTCAAGCACTTTCTTATATGTTTATTGGCCATTAGTCTGTTTTCTTTGGAAACGTTTCTGTTCATTTCTTTTGCCTATTTTTTAATGGATTTATTTAATCTTTATCTTGCTGGTTTAGTTGAGTTCTTTATAGATTCTTGTGATCCCTGTATCAGACGTATGGTATACAAATATTTTTGCCCATTGTGTAAGTTATCTGTTTGCTCTATTGATTGTTTCCTTGGCTGTGCAGAAGCTTTTTAATTTAATAAGGTCCCATGTATTTATTTTTCATTGTTGCTATGATTGATTTTGGGGTCTTCTTCATGAATTCCTCACCTACGCTGATGTCTACAAGAGTGTCTCCAACATCATCTTCTAGAATTCTTATTGTTTCGTACCTTAGGTTTAAGTCTTTTATCCATCATGAGTTAATTTTTGTGAGGAATGGATCCTGTTTCAGTCTTCACATGAGGCTATCCAATTTTCCCAGAACCATTTATTGACTAGGGATTCTTTTTTTTGTTTGTTTTGGACAGAGTCTCACTTTGTTGCCCTCAGTAGAGGTTACTGTCCAACCTCACATTCTTGGACTCAAGCGATTCTCTTGAATTGGTTGCAGGTGAATGGTTTTGTATCTGGGTTGTCTGTTCTGTTCCATTGGTCTATGTCTCTGTTCATGTGCCAGTGCCATGCTGCTTTTGTCACTGTAGACTTTTAGTATAGCTTGAAGTCTGGGAAATTAACACCTCACAATTCATTCTTTTTGCTTAAGGTTATTTGGGCTATATGGGGTCTTTTCCGCTTCCTTACGAAATGTAGAATTAATGTTTCTAGGTATGTGAAAAATAAAGTTGGCATTTTAATGGGGATTGACTTGAATCTGCAAGTACTTTGGATGGCATAGACATTTTAACAGTGTTGATTATGCCAGTCCTTGAGCATGGTATGTTTTTCAGTTTAAATCCTCTGCAGATTTCTTCCTCAGCTTTTTGTAGTTCTCCCTGTAGAAGTTTTTCACCTCTTTGGTTAAATATATTAGGTATTTTGTTTTCTTTGTTGCTGTTGTGAAAGTTATTGAATCTTTGAGTTGACTCTCAGCTTGACTGCTATTGGCATATAGCAATGTTACTGATTTGTGTACATTGATTATGTAACCCGAGGCTCTGATGAATTTATGTATTTATTCCAAGAGTCTCTTGACAGAATAGTTGGGGTTTTCTATATAGAAGATCATATCATCAGCCAAGATTGATAATTTGAAATCTTCTTAGAGATAGTGGGACAGACTTGTCTGGTTCCAGTTCAAGCGAGAGTGCTCTCAGTTTTTCACCATTCATTATGATGTTGGCTGTGGGTTTGTTCATATATGACTTTCATAGTTTTGGGGTATATACCATCAGTGCCTATACTGTTAGGAGTTCTTACAATAAAAAAGCATTGAATTTTGTTACATGCTTTTTCTCTATTGAAAAGATCATATGGTCTTTGTTTTTCTATTTATGTGGAAAATTACATTTATAGATTTGCTTATGTTGAACCATCCTTGCATGTCTGGGATAAAGCCCATCTGGTTGTGGTAGATTATATTTTTGATGTTTGCTAGGATTTTATTGAGAATTTTGGCCTATATACATGAGGGATATTGGTTGGTAGTATTTGTAATTGTTGTGTTGTTTCCTGTGGCTTTGGTGTCATGGTGATAGTGGCTTTGCAGAATGATCTGGTTTCATCCTTCTTAATGTGATGAAGTACTTGGCAGTGTAGGTACCCCCATTCTTCTGTGTAGGGCTGAGATTGGTCTGTTCAGTTTTGTTTTTTCCTGATCAAGCATAGGGAAGTTGTGTATTTGCAAGAATTTGTCCATTTCCGCACATTTTCAAATTCATCTGCATAGGAATTTTTATAGTATTCAGAGATGACATTTTGTATTTTCATGGTATCAGTTGTAGTATTACCTTTTTGATTTCTCACTGAGCATATTAGGGTCCTTTTCTGTTTCTGATTAATCTAGTAAGAGGCCTGTTGATTTTGTTTATCTTTTCAAAGAACCAACCTTTTATTTTATTAATCTTCTGTATAATTCTTTTGTGCTCTATTTTATTTACTTCTGTTCTAACCTTAGTTTTTTCTTCTGCTAGGTTTGGGATTGGTTTGATTTCCTTAATATTATGTAAATTTGATCATTTCTTTTGGAATTGATTTCTAATTTTATTCCACTGTGGTCTGAGAAGATACATGGTATAATTTCTATTTCTTTAAATTTGTTCAGACATGCCTTGTGGCTTAGGATTTGGTCAGCCTTAGAGAACGTTTTGTATGCTGATGAGAAGAAAGTATATTCAGTGGTTTGGGGGTACAGTGTCCTTAAATGTCCGTTAGGCACATTTGTTCTAGAGTCCTGTTTAAGTCCGTTGTTTTTTTAGTTTTCTGCTTAGAGGATCTGTCTTGTTCTCTTAGTGGGATGTTGACATCCCTGGCTATTCTCAGGGACTGTTTATCATTTTGTGTAGATCAAATAGAATTTGCTTTATGGTTCTGGGTGCACCTGTGTTAGATGCATAGATATTTAAGATTGTTATATCTTCTTGTTGAATTGTTTCCTTCATCATTATGTAATGACCATCTTTTACTTTTGTTGATTTGAAGTCTCTGTTATCTGAAATGAGAATGGCTGTGCCAACCAACTTTCTTTTGGTTTCCATGTGTGTGGAATATTGTTTTTCATCCCTTCACCTTGAGTCTGCATGATTCATTGTGGTTTAGATGGGTTTCCTAAAAACAGGGAGGTAGTTGGCTTATATATTTTTTAATCCATTTAGCCAGTCTGTGTCTCTTCAGTGGAGAGTTCAAGCCATTCACATATAATGCAAGAATTGGTAAGTGGAGTGGATTTCTGTTCATTCTGTTGAGTAGCCCCTTATTGCTTTGTTTTATCTCTTGAGCCATCATGGTATCTGGGCTCTGAACTTTAGTATTTGGATGGATTTACACTGGTGAGTGTTTATTGTGCTGATCAGGGTATAATGAAGATATGTGTACATTCTGCAAGGTGGGTCTAGTCTTGGCACATTCCTTCAATGTTTGGTTGTCTGAGGGAGTCTTTCTCTCTCATATAAGAAACTTGGTTTTGCAGGATACAGAGTTCTAGGCTGGCCATTATTCTGTTTGAGAGACTGAAATTGAGGCCTGTCCCTTCTGGCTTATAAGGATCTCAGTTGAGAATTCTGCAGTTTGTCCGATAGGTTTTCCTTTGTAAATTACCTGATGCTTTTGCCTTACAGTCTGTAGGAGTTCCTCTTCTGTGTTAACTTTGGCCAGTCTGAGGACTAAATGTTGTGATGATTGCCTCTTGGCAATGAATTTCCCATGAGTCTGTTGTGCTTCTAGTACTTGGATGTCCAGATTTCTAGCAAGACCTGGAATATTTTCCTCAAGTATTCTCTCAAGTAGATTTTCCAGCTCTTGAGTATTTTCTTCTTTACTCTTACAGATACCTATGATTCTTACGTTAGGCATCTTTATATATACAGTGTTCATAAAGTTCATGTGCAGTTTGAAATTGACAACTATTTTAATTTAGTTATCAATTTTAAAATAGTTGTCAGTTTTAAATAGCACATGAACTTCATGGACATCCTGTATGGGATTCCTTATTTTTTGTAGGCTTTGTTCATTCCTTCTATTTCCCTGTTCTTTCTCTTTGGCTAACTTGTTTAATCCAAAGGTATTGTTTTCTAGCTTAGAGACTGCTGTCTTTTACCTGGTTCAGCCCGTTCTTAAGGCTTTTCACTGTGTTGTGTATTTTCTTGAATGAATCTTTCATTTCCAGAAGCTTTGTTTAATTGTTGAAAATAATTCAACTTTTTAAATTCATTTCCTACATTGACTTTGTGGTTTCTTCATGTTGGGTTTCTGTTTTGTCTTGTTTTTTATTGAATTTCTTTATAATCCATATTTGAAATTCTCAATAGGTCATTTCAATATTCTTGTTTTAGTTGGGGTCCGTTGGTACAGAGTTATTGTTTTCTTATTGGGGTGAACTTTCACTCTGATTTTTCATGTATACCAAGATCTTTCCCTGATTTCTTCTCATCTGGAACAGCTGTTGCTTCTTATTTTTGGATTTTTTGTTTGAAGATAACAGCAGGCCCAGTTTAATCTCAAGACAGTGGGTAGTGCTGTGGGTGAGACTCAACTACATCCTGTAAGTTTGAGTCAGTAAATGCTGTGGATGACGTGCAAATTGACCTCCCTCTCGGTAGGTGGTTCTTACCTAAATGAATAAGATGCAGTGTTGATTTTGAGTCCTGCAACCAGCTCTAGTCCTTAGGAGAAGCACTTATGCCCCAGGTGGTGGGTGGGGCCTGGACTTAAAGTGAGTCTTTCTTTACTAATTGCCATGGCAGAGTTGGAGGTGTTGGCATTGGTCAGAACTGGGTTGGATGAGCTTGCTCTCATGCTTCATTTGGCTGGCAAGGCATCTGTTTCAGCAGGGGTCAAAGGTCTGCTTCAAGCTTTTGGTAAAGCCTCCTGGGAGGGGCTGCAGTTGTCTCACCCAATCATAAATCTCACCTCCTTGTCATGGAGCAATGCAACTGAGGCCTGGGGGTGTGGGTTCTATCCTTTGTGCCCTTCTTGGGGTCCCTGAAGAAGCATTCTATTCCCAAGTTACCCACATGTTGCAAAAGCAGGTTCTATATCCCTCTGCCTCAGGTCGTGTCCCCCCACCCCCACACCAGGCAGCACCAGAGAAGCACTGCACACAGGGAGCTCACAGTGCTAACACCTGGCAGTTCTCTGCGGGACAACTCCCTAGAGGAAAGGCATGAGCCCCACTCTCTGTGGAAGCCCCGGTGTGGTGTATGCCCCACTCTCTGTGGAAGCCCCGGTGTGGTGTATGCCCCACTCTCTGTGGAAGCCCCGGTGTGATGTATGCACCAACTGAGAGGAAAAACAATCCCTCTGTGACCCAGCCCAAATGTTTCTTGGCAGCCATAGGCATAGGTTGACCTCTGCCCATACCCCTCTCCTTTGTGTTCTGCTCAGTAACTTTCCTTTTTCTTTTTTTTGAAACAGAATCTCACTCTGTTGCCCTGGGTAGTGTTGTGGTGTCATCACAGCTCACAGCAACCTCATTCTCTTGGGCTTATGGGACCCTCATGCCTCAGCCTCCCCAGTAGCTAAGATTACAGGCACCTGCCACAATGTCCAGCGAGTTTTTCTATTTTTAATAGGGACGGGGTCTCACTCTTTCTCAGGCTGGTCTCTAACTCCTGAGTTCAGGCCATCCACTACCTCCCAGAGTGCTGGGATTACAGACCTGAGCCACCACGCCGGGCCTGCAACTTCTCCCTTGAATGTATTTTCTACTCCTCCTCTTCCTCTGTGTAGTCTGCTATTACCAATTCCTGACCTCTCAGAGCTTTTGTGGTAATCTGGTTGCTTTTCCACATTCTCTGTACTTACTTAAAGATTCTAGGAGGGTTTGCTGAATCGATTACCACAAATCTTCCTGCTGTTTTAGTATCCCAAATTGTGTTGCTTTCTTTTTGGTCTTAAGAGTTTGTTCCTTAATAAAAAGACTTTTGACAGTGATTGTAGTGGATATTTTCGTCTGCTCAGGCTGCCATAACAAAACGAAGTTTATTTTCTCACAGTTTTGGAGGTTGGTAATCAGGTTGCTGGCATAGTTGGTTCTGGTGAGAGCTCTCCTCCTGGACTGCCAGGATGCTGCCTTCTTGCTGTGTACTCACATGGGGTTGAGGGGAGAACGCACTCTGGTGTCTTTTCTTGTAAGGCACCAAACCCATCATGAGGACCCTACTCTCAAGACACCATCTAAACCTAATTACATCTGTCCCTGTCTCCACATACCTTCACACAAGGTGTAGGGCTTCAAAGTATGAACTTTGAAGGGACACCGTTTGGTCTATAGCAGCAGTATTTCAGAAGAGAGCCAAGATAAGTCTATGTGCCCAACCTTGCCTCTTAACTGGAGCCCATTATCGGTCATCAGCCATGTTGAGGACTAAATCCCGTATTCAGAAGCAGTACCTTATATGGATTGATGTATGGATTTTCAAGTGAGTTGGCTTTAATTATATTTGTAGTCCTAGAAACAAGCCCATTGAAAGGTGATAAGATATTTTTAAGGTTTCTATCTCTGTCTTTTCCCTTCAACTAAAATAGGATTGTATCCTTTTTTATCTTTACTCTTGTGGAAGTGATAAGATTTATATGTTTTTAGCTTAAGCAGTGATTTGAAGAGAAATCTCTGTCACATATAATTGCACTTTCTTTCCTGAGTGATAGATTAGAAAAAAATTACCAGAAGTTTATTTATAACTGCTTCTCTGTTTGGTTTCTTTTTAAATACTTAATCTACATGTTAGTAAAAAGACATTTTGCTACCCTGGAGGTTCATTTACCCAATTCTCGCTATGATATTACATGCAATGAAAGATATCTTAAGTAGTATAGAAGATATCTCATTGTTATTTAATGGTAAGAGTTACACAAGTACTATTTTACTGTTAATTTTGAAATAATCATCCAATTACAGGAAGTTGCAAAAATAGTACAGTCCTGTGTGCTCTTCAGCTGCTCTCCCCTACCCCTGACACCTTATTACCCAGGAAGTTTTAGGATACATTTTTTTTCATGTCACATAATTCTATAAAATTTTTGTTTTTAAACTTGTGAAGCATATTAACTTTAGAATCCTGTGAGATTCAGTTTAGTTTGTGTATGTTTCCTCGTGGGCAATCTTTTTGAAGCGCCCCGGTTCCAGTAGGTCTCTATCCTCTATGCTCACACTGGTTAGTATCTCCTCAGTTGCCTGGAATAGTCAACTGAAAGTATCTTGTTTATTTACTTAATTAATTTTATTGTCTGTTATATTTACCCCTGTATCACTAGCACCTAGAAAAATGCTTGTCACACATTAGGTATTCCATGAATTATTGTTGAATCAAATTGGCTTTTGTTTTGTTTTAAATACCTTAGCAGTACTGTTAGAAAAGGTAGGCTTTCCTGAGTTTTAAGAGAGATGCACATAATTCTAGAGTATCTTTTCAGTCTGCCTTAAAAAACTGTGTCTGTGGGAATTCTGATTTCGTTCTTTCATTTTTAGTCTTGAATATTGGAAAATTCTTTTGGTCAGTATTGTTATTAAAGATACTTGCATAGAGATTTTTTGACCTTTTGATATTTCTAGTTAAAAATTAAATTCTAGATTTTTATGAGCTAAATACAGCTCAGATTCTAGATTTTTATGATCTAAGTACAAACTCTTACATATCTCATTTTTCTTATTTATTTTTATTGTGGTTTAAAAACCACACAAATTTTAAGTATATGGTATTGTTAACTCTAAGCATCAAGCTACACAGCACATCTCTAGAAGCATTCTATCTTGAAACTTTGTACCCTTGAACAGGAGCTCCTTATGTACAGGCTCCAGACGTCAACCAAAATTATTTTTCTTCTCTTGTGAGCAGACTTGAGTTGACCTCTTGGCTATTTTATGTTCCTCATATAAGCTTTTCTTTTATAGGAAGTTACCCATTGAAAGGAATATTGTCATAATTTACATTCATGTAACTTTTCTTAAAAAAAAAAAGTGAGACAGCATTTCTTTTAATCCCTGTGAAAGTTGACTGTATTTGTTATACATTAAAGCAAGATTATTTTTCCAGGAGCCCCCTGGATTTGGTGAGGAAGCCTTGTTTGGGGTGTTACCTAATCACCACTCCCATATAAAGTCTTTTTATCAGATTACTTCCATCATGAACTCTAATCTCAGGAACCATGTTCACCTGCAAATCTCCTGTTGAAATTTACCACAAGTTAGTGAAAATGGAAAACTTGTAGGGAATAGCAAGATACAGAATGGGTACGTGGACTCACTTGTTCCACATTAGGGCAGCTTCACAGTCTCCTCCTCTCACTCTCTCCTGTAATTCTCTTTTGATTGTTGCCTCCATGTGGATTTTTAAATAATATGTGGTGACTCTCAACTAATTTGAGAACACATAGTTAACGTGGGCATAGAGTGTACAGGGTACAGATTTTCCCCCATCTCCTCTAATGATTTGTTAAGTTCAGCCGTACACATTCTGCTTAATTCTAAGCAGGACATGGTTGATTTATATCAGTGAAGCAGAAAATTTCCATGTCTCTAAAAAAATAGTATCTTCCATTATTAATGACTTTGCTACATTCGGATGCCACTGTCAAGCTCAGTGGCAGCCAGCCAGTGATGGACAGGCTGAATGATGGTGACCACAGTACTCATATGGCGGGCTTGGTAGAATGTAGTGCATCCCCAGTTAGACAACCAGCCTTTTTTTCTTAAACAGAAAAACAGTGTGCACTGCTGTCCCCCAAGGATTTCAAAGCCACAACACCCTCAGGTAATTTCATCCCCAAGGTGTGGTTATGTATTGTCAATGAGAAGAAGCATGGAAGCTGTGAGTTCTAATACTGTTTTTCTGACTAACTTGTAGATTTTTTTTTCTTTCTTTTTTTTTTTTTCTTTGAGGGATCAAGAATGTTTAGGGCTTCGTGTCTTCATTTATGAAATAAGTGTAATAATACTATTGGCATGTTCCACTGTCATCCTGAAGCATTAATTTAAAAATGACATATGTTTTAAATGACTTTGCAATGGAAAAGCTGTTGTATTACACTTATTAACAAGTTTTGTATTCTGATTTGAATGCTGTGTAATTGAATTCACTTGTATTTTTTCATGGTAGTGTACATTTTTTACTTATTTAATCTAACTACGAGCACTACTAACTCTATTTCTGTGTTTTTCATTCTAACTATATGTATTGAAATGCAGTGTGAGGTAAAGCATGAAATAAAATGATCGACACCTATGTTATTTTTGTTAACTCATAGCCATAAGTTAAATTATCATTTAAGTTTGTGTTTGATAAATATTATTTAAGTAAATAGAGCCTAACGCAAGTGACTAGTAGTGGGCTTCCTCTCCCCCAAAGTTTTAAGAAACTATGTGATTTAAGAAGGTTTTATTTAAAATTACTTCCTAGAATAATATGTAATGTTTTAAAGATAGCACTAAATGTTATGTAGTTTAAGATGAGCTGCTTTTCTCATTTAGAATAGAAACTGGGAGATCCCTTTGAGGTAGTCTAAATGATGGCCTGTTGGCAGATGGAGGTAAAATGGTTCCTCTGAACGCAGTTGACATGCAGAGGCAGTGTGTGTGTCCGTCAGTGGAGACTGGGATCTCTTCCATGTCATTCAACCACAGCCCTGTCCAGACCTCTTTATCTGAAGGAGCAGGTACCTCAAAGGCAGATAACATAATTTTGCATTATTACTGATTAACTTAAGATCTCTACTTTCTCAAAAAGAGTAACTGTCACTGTTAAATTGGCAAAGAGGTTAAAGGGTACATGTTACTCATTAGATCATCTTGTTCTTTTTCAGTTTATTTCCACATATATATTACCTTGTTTAATGAGCACTACACCCCACTAAACATGCTAGAATGTTTAATGACAAATAGAACATTGGCTTTTTATCCATTGTTTATCTTTTTTCAACTTTGAGGAATTCCTTACTGTTCATTGTTAACTAAAACGTAAGAAACCACCCATGTGAAGTGTAAGTGCCCATCCTTGATCAGGTAACTACAGCTACTTCAGACCCAGACGTTGGTGCCCACTGTTGGTCTCTGATGATTTAATCAACAGTGGAAATACATATTTGCCCGTTTTCTTTTTCCATTGATAGGGCTAAATAGTATGAATGGAATCCAAATTCATTCAAAATGTGGCTTATCTGTGTGGTTCTACTTCTGTACCAGGAAGATAACTTTGTTTCGCCTCTTCTCTTAAATAGGAATCGTTCCTCAAAATCTGTTTTTCTCCCTCTGTGAGAAACACAGGTGGTATTGACTAGATCTTTTCCAAATAAATGGTTTTTTATAAAGTAAAATTTCATTACATTGATTTAACTGAAACAAGCAATTTGAAAACTGCAAATTGTTTCTTAAAGATACTGAATTATGAAATTAAAACAAAAGTTTAACATTGTGAAGAAGTCTAGGAAACAAAAGGATAACCTGGCAGCCTTTGGCTGAGAGTTTTAGCCAGCTGGGAAGTAGTGTCTTCCTTACCTGAGTATTTAATTGCTGTCAAGGAAAGGGGCTCCCTTTACATAGCCTTTGGCAAATTGTTGGGTATTTTGTAGTCTTGTAAGAAATATTTCTGAGTCAATTTCTACTAATGATCTCAAACCACAGTTGCTAAAGTCGTTTTCTCAGTGATATTCTCTTGTTTTTTCTCCTCTAATTTAGTCAGCCTTCGACACTGCTTCCTTTGTGTCACTCCTCATTTCAAAACAAACAGGCATCCTCTATCTGTAATAGTCCAAACCCCTTCGTGTTTGTTAGAAAGTTGAACTCAGTCTGTCCTTCTGTTGCTATCACTCTTTTGATCCAGTTAGGCTGACTCACTTAGCAGAGACTTGTTGGGTGCCCACCAAGTGCCAGGTGATATGCTAGTTACTGGAGATGGCAGGAGGGAGGCTGATGAAGAGTGACATAGGAATGGGGTGATTTAACTCTTAGGAGATGCTGAGTGTTAGAAATAAGCCAGGTTTTTGGTCATTTCCCTCTTTTCCAGTAAAATAATAATAATTATTATTGTTCCCATAGTATTATTATTATTACACTTTTTATAAATAGTATCCCTCTTTGTTGTCCAAGCTGGCCAAAACTTTAGGACTCAAGTGATCCTTCTGCCTCATTCAGCCTCCGGAGTAGCTGAGACTACCGGTGCATTCTACCGTACCTGGCTCCAGTTAATGTTTTCAGTCACTATCTTTAATCACTAAACAGCCTGGATTTGAGTATGAGTTCAGATATGAATTCATTGACTAGCTTTGTGACCATAAGCAAATTACTTATTCTCTTCATTTTTCAACTCTACCATAATGAGGAGTAAATTAATAAAAAAAACAACTCATAGAATTTTTGTAAAGATTAAGTGAGTTAAATCCACAAGTACTTAAAACAGCGCTTGATATATAGTTGACCCAATAAAAAGAAGCTGTTTAAATTTTTTTGTTGTTAAATGTTCCTTGACTAGAGCTATATAAAGCTGAAACATGTCCGGCACAGAATCATCTGTCAGTTCTATGTTCAGTAATCTGATAAAACATTTTCATCTTTATTGTATTAAATCTAAGGAAAAATACATCTAAAGTAATCTAAATCCTCTTCCATCCACCTTCTTGCTTCTTTATGAAGTGTGTTAATACGTTGGTAAACAGTTCAGTTTATAGTGAACAGATGAGACTGACAATTTTAATCCACCTCATATGTTAGTGTAAAAATTGGTAAACTGTGCTGATGAAATTATGTGCAGGTTTAGAGATTTCTCCATTTTTTTCATTTCTCTAAAAAGTAAATTACTTTGAAAGCGTCTTCTGAGTCTGCAGGTGCATGGATGTCTGTCTTACAGACATCACGGAATGCTCTGTGCCTGCTGTTGGTTGCTCTGACTGTTCTCTGTCTGTCACTGAGGCAGTCTCTTCCTTCTGTTTCCTTCCGGTCAGTTTCTTTGGCCTTCCAGTGTGTCATACACATTACTACTAAATTAATAGTCTTGGGATAATCCTTTCATCATCTACCTTGCCCAAGAAATTACATTTGCTCCCTTCCCCAAAGAGCCAAATATATATAGCCTATAGCTTGCCCTCCTTTCTAACACTTTTTTATCACTACCGGTGTTACTAGACTCTGCTTGTCAGCTTCCACTCTTCTGGGTTGTTAAGCTAGTGTCACTATAGTTCTTTGCTGTGGTGTACATACACACTGTACCTGCAGGCCCATTTCTCTAGCCACTCTTTGGTTTTACTTTCTTTTTTTTGGCCAGGGCTGGGTTTGTACCCGCCACCTCCGGCATATGGGCCTGGCACCCTACCCTTTTGAGCCATAGGCGCCACCCCGCCACTCTTTGGTTTTAATACTTTACTTCTCTTCTTCCTGCATCCTGGTTGCTCCACCTCCCAGACAAGTCCCCTATCCAGGAAATTTTAGCTCAAGCTTCACCTTGTCCATGAGTCTTTTTCATTGGTGCATGATATAGCTTTCTCTAAAATATAAAGGTTGAATTCTATCTACATTTCTGTATTAATCATACAAAGATTTATATATACTATTAAAACATTACTTATTTTAGAAATATGCCCACATATATGTATATATGGTGCTAATATGAAGTGTGTAAACGTTGGTACCAGTGTTTCCTTGGTAGGTTTTAAGAAAGAGCCTCTTTAAAGGTGACTTTTTCCCCCCGTTTATTGGGTTTCCCTTTGGTGTTATAGAGGCTGCAAGTCGGGCCATAGTCCAGTTCCTGGAGATCAATCAGAGTGAAGAAGCCAGTAGAGGCTGGATGCTTCTGACAACAATTAATTTGTTAGCATCCTCTGGTCAGGTAAGTCTTTAGTTTTCATATGTGTTAACTCACCTCCTTTTCGTAACTTCTTGGGATTTTGTTACTGTACCCAAATGAGATTATGGTAATCATTTGTGTTCTGTTGACTATCTTAAACATCATTTTATGCTTATAACATCTCCATTAGGAACTTGGTGTTTTATGCACTTTACTTTCGAGGAAATGCATGGCCTAGAGAAGTATTTCCCATCTTTTCATATCGTAATACACTTAGAACATGATACAGTTTGTACAGCTTGCTGGGCAAAGAGATGGACCACTTAGGGTGGAGGCAAGAACCCAGGAGCTCTAGATCCATCAGGCCCGTCATGGCATCTTTGTAACACATGTTAGGGAAACTCTGGCTTAGAAAAAAAATATTCATTTAAGATAACTTAGCTAAGAAGGCATAAAAGGCATGGAAAATACTTTTACATTTGTATGGCAATATCAGGATAATATATATTCCCTTCTCATTTGATTTATGCTGGAGATTGCTTTTTATATCCTCTAAATTAGCTTTAGTATCTGTCATGATACATGTTGTGTGTACTCATTAATAAGCCACTTGGATATCTGATTTTTGATGTTTGATATTTTGGGAATAAAAGAGGTTTATTCAGCCTTCTAAAATTCAGAGTATAATAACCTATCAATGTTCATTCCAATCTTGAGACTCTCTGTTTGAATTACAGCAGACTTTCAAAAACATCACTTAATAATAAGACTTACAAAGGTGACTCTGAGTACTCATATTCTGAAACTAGTCACTAGTCCAAAGTAATGAGCACTTGGATTTTTTCTTTGGAATGGTCCATTTTCTTCTTCTTTGTTTTTATTTGTCTATTTGTTTTTTTACTTTCTTTTTTCATTCAGGGAATTAGCATGACTAACTTCTCCTGGTTTTTCTGGAACTTACATATAGTTCTACATCTCAGGAATAATTCAGTGCTAGATTGGAGATGGTTGTTCACCCTAAGGGCCTTCAGGTGTCCTCAAGTAGACCATGTTTTCATGTGTCTGATTGCACCACAACTGACAAAACCCCAATTCTGTTTGCTGTTTATGGTAACTATAAATGACTCTATGTTGTTATACCGAAATTTATTGTAGAATAGCATGTCTTTATATACTATTAAAATTTTATTATTTAAATATTTACTATATTTAATAGCAATAACGTTTAATTGTAATATTTCTACATTTTATATTTTCTGTAGACTCTTAATCACTTAAAATTACAAATTTAGATGCCAAGTTATACTTTAAATTTATTGATGTAAGATGAAAATGAAAAATTATAACCTTTCTCTTAATAGGAAAAGATAGCTAATAGTATTTTAACTGGGAAAACATACTTTTAAAAAGAAGATTTGTTCTTCAAAAGGGTGGGCTCAATGAAAAAAAAAAGTAAGAAATAAAAAGCAAATTTAGTGTTTTGAGCTGCCTTTTTTTGTTTGAGTATCATTTTCTGGTGGCAGTGATGATACAGAGAGATGACTAAAATGTGCCTGACTCAACTCGTAGATGACAGTGAAGAAGCAGAGAAAAACTGCACCATAAAATTCAGTGATGTGTTCGTATTGCTATGAAGGTAGACATGTGAGAGTAAACACTTTAAAGGTGAGGGTGGGATGGACGATGAGGAATTAATTAAGGAAAGTTAGAGACGCTTAGGTGTATGACAGCATGATATGTCAAGAAATAATACATCGTAGGTGGGTAGAGAATGGGGCTTAGTGTATTTGAGGGAGAAAATGATACTGGTAGGTAGAAAGGGGACAGAGTTAGCAGTCCTTCAGAAAAGATTGTTCCTGAGGTTCTTCTCTCCACTCCATCACCCTGCTACTGCATCAGTTCAGGCCCCACGTCTCAGAGGGGGGTTTTGTGTTAGTTTGCTAGTTATCCTTGTCTTCTGACTCTCTGTATTTAATTTATGGTCTGTACTACCACCAGCTAATTTTCTGAAATCTGGTTCTATTACCTTTTCTGTCTGTGACATTACATTGGGTCTCCATTGCCAGCAAAATAGAAGTCAGACTAGAATGCGAGACCCTCTTGTAGGCTTTTGAGCATATACACTTTGTAGACCACGTAACCAGCTCCCTCCCCTGAAGTAGGGTATGGAAGCAGTGGGCCTCAGTTGCTCTGTTTGTAAAATGAGGATCTTACCGTGACAGTGTCTACCTGTTGACTTGAGGAATAGATGAGTTCATGTGTGCAAAGTGATCAGCCTGTTCCATGGGTATGATGACCACCAACTAAAGGTTAGCCGTTGTCATTGTGGCCTGTTAGCAGTCGGCAGTTTGGGACCCTGTGTTTCCTCAGACGTTCTGTACCATAGCTCCATCTGCTGTCTGTCTTCCAGGTGACCTTTCCCTTTTTCCCTTTTGTTTTAATTCCTGACACATTTTTATTCCATCTTTCACAGTACTGATTAACCTTTTTTATACACATGTATTAGCCTTTGTGTACTAACTGCTAGCAATGAAAATAATTTTATGGTTGGGGTCCACCACAACAAAAGGAACTGTGTTAAAGGGTCCTGGCATTAGGAAGGTTGAGAACCACTAGATTAAAGCAAATTGGTCTAAACGGGCAATGGTGTATTTCTCAGCATGTAGTCATTTTAAATTCTTAGATGAATTAAAAAAGTTATCTTGGTACATGACTTTCAGGCTACACATTGATAAGTTACTCAGCAGTACCAATGACAGTTATATCTGTCTATCCATCTGTCTATGCATTTATTTATTGGTTTTGTTTTCCAGAAAACCGTGGACTGCATGACAACGATGTCAGTGCCTTCCACCCTGGTTAAATGTTTATATCTGTTTTTTGACCTTCCACATGTGCCTGAGGCAGTTGGAGGTGCACAGAACGAGCTACCTCTAGCAGAACGTCGAGGACTACTCCAGAAAGTTTTTGTACAGGTATGAAGGTGCTGTTTACCCGGTGATCTACGTGGCTCTGTTGAAAGTGAAATGAGTGCATTTCTCAAATAGGTATACTATATATCCCATTCTGTATAGTATGTCATTCTCGTATTTTAATATTATGTTATCTTGTATGATTATCATATTCTTGAATCTGCAGAAAAATATTAAACTATTCTAAACTATTAGACTATTTGAGTGAGGCATTATTAGAAAGTTTGTTTCTCTGAACAGATCCCACTACTAATATTACGTTTGATATATCTTTTTATTTAAAAGCGTTATTTCAAGCAGGGTTGTGGGATTTATTTATTTATTTTATTTTATTTTTATTTATTTTTCATTTTTTAAACAGAGTCTTACTTGGTCACTATCAGCAGAGTGCTGTGCCATCTTAGATCACAGCAACCTCAAATTCTTGGGCTCAAGTGATCTTCTTGCTTCACCCTCCCAGGTAACTGGGACTACAGGTGCCTGCCATAATGCCTGGCTATTTTTTTAGAGACAGGATCTTGTTCTGGCTCAGTCAATCCACCCTTGGCCTCTCAAGTGCTGGGATTATAGATGGCACTATGCCCATCTACATTTGATATATCAATTACATCTCTAAAATAACCTAAGTAAGGAAAACTTTTTTGAAAATTAAGATTTGGGTAATATTTCTGATAACGTTAAGAAATTATGGCTAGACACAATGGCTCATAGCCTGTAATCATAGCATAGAGGAGGCTGAAGCGGGTGGATTACTTGAGCTCAGGAGTCTGAGATCAGCCAAGCAAGAATGAGACCCCATCTCTGCTAGAAAAACTAGCCAGGCATCCTGGTGGGTACCTATAAGTCCCAACTACTCAGGAGGCTGAGGCAGGATGATCACTCCGTCCCAAGAGTTTGAGGTTGCTGTGAGCTATGATTATCAGAACAGGAAGTAGAGTACTGGTTTCTGAGAGGAACTAAGGGGAGGAAAGAAAAGGGAAATATTGTTCAGTGGGAATAGAGTTTTCAGTTTTGCAAGATGAAACATTTCTAGACACCTGCTGTATAACATTGTACATGTTAGCTCTAATACGCTGTACGGTTAAAATGATAAAGATGGTAAATTTTGTGTTATGAGTTTTTTATCATAAAGTTTACAGCAACATGTTTAAATCTAGTTCTCTAAAATTATGTCACCTAGGATGCAGATTTCTCACCTACAAAATGAAAATGATACCTACTTACAGGGTTTTGTGAGGTCTAAATGAAATTAAAGCTGTGGTTTTCTGCCAGCACAAAGCAGATGGACTGACTGCTGCCCTTGTCTCCAGCATAGAGAAAATAGAAAGAGAGCAGAAGGGACGGTGGATTTGAGTAGGTACGGAGGAACAGGTATGGTTAGTGATTGCTTGATCACCTGGAGTTACTAGTATCTCTCCTGCTCTGCTGTGCAGAGATGCTGGTGATGAAAGGACGGGAGAGGGGGATCAAGGCAATTGCAGGAAGTAGAAGAGAGAACTATTAAAAAAATACTAAATCAGCAAATATTTCTGGAACCCTTGTTGAAGCACCTTCATGATTATTATGTTTTTGGCTGACATCTCTTATCTGAATCTGCAAGACAACCCCATGAGTTCAGAGCTTTGATTTTTTTCCCAAATGATTGTGTGAGCAAGTGGCAGAAATAGGATTAGAACTCAGGTTTATGCGACTCTTGAATGACAATAGATGAGAAAAGCCATAGGAATAAATAGAGGAATAAATCACATAGAAATTAAAGCTGCTTAAAGATATTGCTGATGAATGTGGTGGATTACTGTTTGCTGTCTAGAAGAGCAGCCTTATTTCGGTCAAGCCCCTTTGAAGAACTAATTAATGCCTTAGGCGATACATGGGAGCTACAATTTTATACTTCTGATGTCTAAAGGGTGTTGCATCTTATACATCCATTATCTAAGTAAGCACAGCAGAGTTCTTCTTTAAAACGTAAAAAAATTGTCTCTGCATTTGAAAGGAGCAAGTGCTAACTTTCACTGATGTGGGACTCAATTTTAGCATGCTGGAGTCATGGAATGCTACACTCCTCACTTACAGTTGTGGAAACTGGGTTACATGTGTGTGATCCCGAGCACACACATGAGTGGCAGTGACGAGAGCCGAGCTCCCTAACGCCTGGCTCAGCGTCCCTTGCAGTGCATTGCATCACCTCCTTTGTTTTAGTTCCTCATTGCAGGCTAGATGCTGTTTTTGTCATTCTGTGTAGAAAACCAGTTGAGATGAGCTTATTACATGTTGTATGATAGATGAAATCCCTATGTTTGTAGTATTGTTATGTGACAGATGGTTCCTGGATCTTAGCATTTGGTGCTGCTTCACGCAGGCAGGCAGGCTTTTTTTGTTGTTGATGTGGCCAGTTATTGGCCTGCCACACTTGGTTAGACTTCATAACAGTCTCCACAAATAGACGCAGAAAAGGAAGAAGAAATAAACCATTTTCTATTCTCTAAAATGATAGGATTATACTAGATTATTTGAAAAAGCCTTTTTGCCTATAAAGATTAGGAACCAAATTACCTTAAGAGTCATTAGATTCAAGGAATCATTAAATCCAGTTTATTTCTGAGAACAGGGATTTGAGTTGGAAAAAAAGGAATTTATTATCCTTGAATTTATTTTTAATGTTAGAAATTAGGGAAATGGCATCTGTCCTTCTAATCATGTAAGGCAAGGTCAGAACCAGCAGGAGGTGTAATCAATACGCCCCTCCGAGCATATACCATTTGGTTGAACTTGACTGTATTTGCATGGGGGAGGGGTGCCATATTTACTAATGTAATAATTGTATTGTTTTTCTGAATTATTAATATTTTTTTTTCTGCCTGATATTTGGTAGCCATGAATTAGAAGCCTTTTGTATTCAAGCAGGTTTTTACTTTACATTGAATGACATAGGAAAAGGAATACTTAACTTCCTCAGACCAAACATAAACATATTTCAGGGCGGTGCCTATGGCTCAGTGAGTAGGGTGCCAGCCCCCTATACTGTGGGTGGTGGGTTCAAACCCAGCCCCGGCCAAACTACAGCAAAAAAGTAGCTGGGCATTGTGGCAGGCGCCTGTAGTCCCAGCTACTCGGGAGGCTGAGGCAGGAGAATCGCCTAAGCCCAGGAGTTGGAGGTTGCTGTGAGCTATGACACTACAGCACTCTACTGAGGGCAATAAAGTAAGACTCTGTCTCTTAAAAAAAAAAAAAAAAACAAACAAAAATCCCTTTCCCCCATTTAAAAAAACATGTTTCCAATACCTCTAATGTTGAAATACTCAAATTTCATGAAGGATTTTTCTTTTAGGAGAAAAGGTAATGTTGTAAATTACAGTTATTTTATTCACATTATACATATTTTAAAATATTTAGATGAGAAAAAGTTAGCAAAGAGAAAAAAAGTTAACTTTTCCTGACAGCGAATTGGAGATTAGAAAGAAGAGTTTACTGAGGGCTGAAACCACAGCTGAATTCCCCAGGCAGAAGGCTGTTACTAACGTGAGCTCTTGTGTAGTGAATATTTTACAAAGTATAGTTAAGGAATAAGTTCTGATTCCAGAATTTTAAAAGTCCCGAGTCTCCTTTGAAAGCCAAACTACAGAAGGTTTAGCAGCTAGGTATAATTTTAAAGAATACTTTCAAATGAAGGTGATTTTTATTATTTTCTATATTCCTATATCTTATGTAAGAAATTGAAACAATTTGATAGTATCTTTATTTTAAAGATCTATTTTTACTTTCTCATCTCCCTAAAACTGTTCCTTATAGAGAAGAAAATTGTACTTCACCTGTAGCAAACTAAGAATTCAAGAACTAAATTAAAAAGTAAAATGTCAACCTTGAGAAATAATATTGTTTTGATCTGTTTCAAGCCAAAGTATGCAAAAATAGGGTGAAGAAAGGACAGTAAAGGTTTTTTAAAATGTAAGTTGATAAAACTAGGGTTGGTTTATTATTGTAAGATAAAACACATCTAAATTTTAGATGTCTTTTTAAATGGTGCCTAAGAACAGTAATCATTGGCTCGGCGCCTGTGGCTCAAGTGGCTAAGGCGCCAGCCTCATACCCCTAAGGTGGCGGGTTCGAATCCCCAGCCTGGGCCCGCCAAACAACTATGATGATGGCTGCAATTAAAAAGGGTTGGGTGTTGTGGCAGGCGCCTGTAGTCCCAGCTACTTGGGAGGCTGAGGCAGGAGACTCGCTTGAGCCCAGGAGTTGGAGGTTGCTATGAGCTGTGATGCCATGGCACTCTACCCAGGGGGATAGCTTGAGGCT
>CAUYTI010011544.1:0-22205 GCA_963575145.1 Galago senegalensis
AAAAAAAAAAAAAAAAATATATATATATATATAATTATGCTGCAGTATATTTTCTAGACAACAGGTGGCGCTGTGAGTGGTCCCTACACTAATACCAATAATAGGGGAAAGGAGGAGGGAAAGAAAAAAAAATTTAAAAAAAAATTATATATACACACATATATATGTGGAGAATCTTTGCTGGCAGGATGCCAGATTCTCCCTACAACAGTTCCCGCAGAGTGTTGGGCGTCTTGGATAAACTTCAGATGCTAGATAGATTGCTGCAGTTCAGATTGAGTTCTCCATGCTTCTGGGGGCAGTGTTAGGGAGACGCCATTTTGAGAATTTAACTTTATATCTGGTTCTTGTCTGGCCGCCCGCTTCTATCTGTCCTCCGAACTTGGGACACAAGTTCGCACTTTGCCAGACTTTCACTCAGCTCCCAATTTCCCCTAGAACAGAGAACCGTTGTGGTCCAAGGGAAAAAATCTGGGGCCGCCCCTCTTGAGGTCCACGTTCAGCTTGTTTCCAGGGTGGGAGGGGCCACCCGCCGCAGCCGCCGCTGCTGCTGCTGCCCATCGCAGCGGGACATTCAATAGCTTTTTCAGTGTTTGTAGGAAGGGAACCAATTCCCAGCACTCAACTCCTGGCTTCCTCTCAAAAAAATTTGTGTGGTCCAGGGGAAAAGAGCCAGAGGGCTCCTTCTGCCCTCGGAATTTAGTTTATTTCTGAGGAGAGAGGTGCCACAACTGCCGCCTCCACAGCAGATCATTCAAAAGACTCTTCGGAGTTTGCAAGACAGGAACCGATCCACCCTGCCAGTCGCCGCATCAGTGCAGCTCCACACAGACTTCCAAGATTACGGGATCGGTTCCCAAGCAGGGTCCCTTCCCCTTGAGTTTCTGATCAAATGCCTGGGTCCCTAACACCCCGAACTGGGTCCAAATGTCTCCCGTTTCTGGCTGCCAAATACCGCCCAGGATCCACGCCTCACCGCACTCTCCACGAGACATGCAAACTCCCCACCAATTGGGCACAGGAGCCCTTCGTGGGGGAGGGATTGGTTTCTGTCTCTCTGGAAGCAAGCCGGGGGACTGGCGCCACAGGGCACAGGTCGCAGATGACGCCCTTTCAGCTGCTGCCCCGAGATTCTTTGGCTGACACCGCAGTTCTGGGCTACACTTCCAATCCAGCAATTCACCTCCTTGCTGCTCGCCCTGCACTGCCTATCTGCACAAGGACTCCACGCAGAAGAGATCCAACAAGCCCACTCTCACCTGAAACCACCAGGAGAGTTGACTCAGGGATGCATCTCCTCTGCCATCTTGCTCCGCCTCATCATAAAGGGTTCTTTTTCCCCCTACCTATGGGTTCTTTTTTCCCCCCTACCTAAGGGTTTTTTCCCTCTATTTATGAAAATAAATAACAATTTGAGGTAAAAAAAAAAAAAAGAAATGTATAAAAAATATGTTTTGGCACAATAATCAAGTAATTGAGGTGAAAGCTATGTTGATTGGTTAAATGTAATCACGTTAAATTGTATTTAAAAATCAGCACATTGTACCCCATATATGCATGAATGTATCCAAGATCTATGTGTATTTGACTTAATAAAATAAAAAATAGATATATAGGGACAAAATAAAAATAAAGGGTGCTATATTTTGTCAAATGCTTTTTCAGCAGCTATTTATGTTTTTGCATATATTTATGTGATGGGTCACATTTATAGATTTGCATTGTTGAACCATCCTTGAATCTCTGGGATGAGGCCCATTTGGTCATGATGAATTTTTTTTTTTTTGAGATGCAGGTTAATTCAGTTTGCTAACATTTTATTGAGAATTTTTGCATCTAGATTCATAAGGGATATTGGTGTGTAATTTTTATTTTTAGTTGTGTTCTTTCCTAGCTTTGGTAGCAAGGTGATATTGGTTTTGTAGAATGAGTTATGGTGGATTCCCTCCTTCTCCATGTTAAGGAATAATTTCTGTAACATATAAGATCATACAATTAAGTTAGTCAACTCATCCTGGAAAAAGTGCTACATACATCATTACTGAATATTGCTATAGTCACCTTTGAAATAGTGAGGTATGTATCAATTTTTTTTCAGGTGAGTTTATCAACTTCATTGCCTGACTTAGATGCTAGCTCTTCTCTGTAGAATTGGTAAAATTACTGTGTGATACCATTGGTCCAGTATTTTTTCTTTCTTGGAAGATTTCCTATTGCTCCTTCAATTTCAGTGCTTGATATTGGTCTATGTAGAAGTTCTAGATTTTCTTCATTGATCCTAGTTTGTGTGTTTCAAAAAATTCATCCATTTCCTCAGTGTTTTGAAGTGTTTGAGTATAGAGACTTTTATACTATTCCAAGATATTCTGTATCCATGATATCACTGGAGTTTCTCCTTTTTCATTTTTAATTGAGCTTATTAAAGTCCTTTCTCTTCTGTTGCTGATTAATCTACCTAGAGGTTTCCAATTTTGTTTATTTTTCAAACATCCAATTTTTTGCTCCCTTAGTCTTCTGTATAGTTCTTTTGTTCTCAATTTCAATTAGTTCCACTCTTGTATTTGCTATTTCTTTTCTTCTTTTGGGTTTGTTATTGGTTTGCTCTTCCTTTAGATCACTGATTTGTGATCTTTGATCTTTGATCATAATGAATACTCTGTCTTCATTATGTGGGCATTTAAGACTATGAGTTTTTCTCTTAGGACCAATTTGCTATATCCCACAGATTTTGATAACTTCTGTTCCCATTATTATTTAGGTCAAAGAATATTTTGACTTATATCCTATCTCCATATTGAACCAAATGTCATTCAGCAATAGATTGTCTAGTTTCCATGACTTTGTGTAAGGATGAGTGTTTCTGTCAGAATTGAGTTCTAATTTTATTCTACTGTAGTATAAGGTGATACATGGTATACTTTCTATTTTTTTTAAACATGTGGGGACACATCCTATGACCTAGCATGTTAACATTCTTAAGGAATGTTCTATGAGCTGATGAGCAGAATGTATAGTCAGGGGGGTTGGATAAAATCATCTATAAATGTTATTTATGCCTGTATGATAAGATGCCAGAAATGAAATCAAAGCATTAAAGAAAAACCAAGCATAATTTCTGGAAATGAAAAATTTGCCCAAGGAATTATAAAGCATAGTAGAAAGTCTTTAGAAAAGACTTGATTATGGAGCAGAAAGAGTATCAGAACTTGAAAATAATGCCTGTATTCTAAGACTCTAAGTAAGTCAATGAGAAAGAACAGAGAAATAGAGGAATAAACAAAGCCTGTAGGAAATGTGGGACAACATAAAGAGGTCAAACATAAGAATCATAGGCATCCCTGAAGGAAAAGAAAAAAATCTAACATGATAGGATAATTTATTTGAGGATATTATTAAGAAAATTTTTCCAGGTCTTGTTAGAAATCTGGATATCCACTGCAAGAAGCATACAGGACTCCTGTGAGATTCATCATAAAGGGGCAGTCACCATGACACATAATCGTTAGGCTGGCCAAAATAAACACAAAAGAGGCAGAACAGCAAAAACAAGAGATACCTGACAAAGGAAAAACAATCAGACTTACTGCAAACTTCTCAACTGACACCCTACAGCCAGAAGGGAGTGGTGACACATCCTCGATTTTCTAAAACAAAATAATGGCCAGCCTAGAATCTTGTATAAGGCAAACCTAAGTTTCTTCTTTTAGGGAGAAATAAAGATTTTCTCAGACAAGCAATCATCAGGGGAATTTGTGAAGATTTGCTATGCCCTCAGGAAGTACTCAGACTTGCATTATGCAATGATCAGGACAGTAGACACTCACCAGTATAAAACTATCCAGACACTAAAGTTTAGAATCAGACACTATATTGGATAAAGAGATAAAACAAAGTAATAAAGATCTATTCAACAAGACAAGAAATTCACCACACATATCAAAATTTTTATAAATGTGAATGGCTTGAACTCCACATTGAAGTGACACAGGCTGGCTGAATGGCTAAAAAATTGTAAGCCAAGTAATTGTTATCTCCAGGAAATATACTAACCCATAAGGTCTCATTTAGACTCAAGGAAAAAAGATGGAAAACAATATTACATGCAAATGAAAACCAAAAGAAAGTTGGTGTAGCCATTATATCATATAACATTGACTCCAAAACAAAAAAAGTAAAGAAAGACAAAGATGGTAACTATATAATGGTAAAGTAAAAAATTCCAGAAGAAGACTTAACAATCCTAAATATTTATGTACATATGACCTAACACAGGAGTGCCAAGATTCATAAACTAAATTCTACTATATTTAAACAAAATGTTACGCATTTTTAGACAATTAAATCATTTATTATTCTGTGATGTCCCTATTTATTTCTAACAAATGTTCTTGATGTATACCCCATTTCATCTAAAATGTGATATCTCCAGGGTTATTTTTTTAGAGTTTGCATGATATATCATTACCCTTGTACATTTAATCTATCGATCTTTTTAGTGGTTTTCTTATAGACAGCACACAATTTGGTCTTTATATTATTCAATCTCACAATCTGTATCTTTAACTGGTCTTTATAAAACATTCACATTTTAGGTGTTTGTTTATGTAGTTGGATAAACAGCCCATCTCTTTCTATTTATAGTTTTTGCATTTGTTCTTTGTACTTTATCATCTCTCTTTAGATTTAAGTGAGCGATTTTATTTAATTTTTATTTTGTTGTTCTTGTTGTTCTTGTTGTTGAGACAGAGTCTCACCCTATGGCCCTGAGCAGAGTGCAATGGGGTCATAGCTCACTGCGACCTCAGACTCTGGCTGTGAGCATCCCAGGGCCTCATCCTTTAGAAGCCTCTGGGATTAGAGGCACTCACCATGGTGCCCAGGTGGGATTTTCCTTTTTTTTTTTTTTTTAATGAGTTGGGGTTTCACTCTCCCTCAGGCAAGTCTCAAACTCTGGAGCTCAAGCAATTCTCCCTCCTCAGCCTCCCATAGTGCTAAAATTACAGGCATGAGCCACCGTGCCTGGCAAATTGAGCAATTTTAATATTCAGTTTTATTGTTTTCATTTACATACTTTTTACTTCTCAAAAACTTTTAGTGTGCACCCAAGAACATACATTTTTATATAATACTTATTCAACTTCAAAAAATATTTTAATATTTCAAGTGTAGTACATAAATCTTATAACAATCTATTCCTAATTCCCCTTCCCATCCCTGTTGCTATTTCCTTTAATTTTTTCATAGGTTATAATACTCAATCTGTTTTTATTATCTTTGCATTAAACAATCAGTAATCTTTCAGAGAAATTCAAACTGAAAACAATCTTTATTTTACCTTCATTTATTGTGTTTACAATGATATTTATTTCTTTGCTCAGTTTAAGGTTTTAGACTGTATCTGATTATATTATTTACTTGAGCATTTAACATTTCTGAAGACTGGTCATCTGGTTAAAGTCTTTTTACTTTCTTTTTAAATGTATTCATTTTTCATGTTAGAAGAACATTTTTGTTGTATTTGGAATTCTTGACTTACAGGGTTTTTTTTAACACCATAAAGTCATTTCTTAGTTCTTTTCCTTTTTCTTTCCTTGTTTTCCTCATGTTAAATGGAAATTCTGCTGTAATTTTTATACTTGTTCTTCAATAACCAATATGTCTTTTACTTTTTCTATCCTCCTGATCATTTCAGCTTTTGTTTTCAGCACTGAGTATGATATACATAGGTGGAATTTTTTTTAATTCATTTTACTTGGTAGTGTATGGACTTATTAGATTATTGGCCACATGTTTATCATTAATTAACATGAAATTTTTTGATATTATTTCTTCAAATACTCTTCTACTTTTTTCTCTCTTCTCCTTCTGGCATTCCAATTATGCATGGATTAGATGATTTAATATTTTTGGACAGATCTTGTATTCTCTATTCTTTTTTGAATTCTTCTTTTCTCTTTGTTTTTCTGCTTGGGTACTTTCTATTCAACTGTCATCATAATCATTGATCCCTTTTGTCAGCTTTTAGATCTTACTGATAACCTATTAAAGACACTTTTACCTCTGTGGGTTTTTTTTATTTCTATTGTTTCCTTTTAAATCTGTACTATAGTTTTCAATTCTAAGATGAAATTGTCTATATTATACTGTATATGTATTATGTCTAAGAATGAGGATAGCTTTGTCTCTTCAGAATTATTTATCCCATTATAAGATGATTGACACTAATGTAAGTGCATTACAGTAATACTAGGCATTCACTGTGGATATTTGATTAATCTAATCAGAAGTTAATCTAGGCTTGAAACTAGATTTTTTTGTTGTTGTAATGACCCTTAGTTCACTTAGGCTTCCAATTCCTCTTATAATACCTCCAATAATATGGGGTATCCAAACTTTGTTCCTCTCTGCTGCAAACTGGGAGAATAAGAGTTGCCTTAGGTTACACATTAAATACACAAACTGGTGAGTAAAAAGAAAAAAAAATCGCATATACTTTTTGTGATACCTCACACCACAGGTAAGCAAAGACAGTCCTCAAATAATTAGCATGCAACTTGGGGGCTACAGGCTGGACACCCTGGGTGTATGTTAGGTTTTGAGAGGATTCAATTCACTATGTGTTTTTTTCTTTTCAATATGTCTCCCTGATGAACTTTATGTCTTTTTTATATTCTTATATCTAAAGAACATGCACCCCTGAGAACTTACCTAATGATATTCCATTGTTTTTTCTGCTTTTTTTATTGTTTCAGCTTAATTGTGTGTACAATGAATTAGGATACATGTCTTATGATTTTCTCTCATCCCCAAGAAATATGCCATACACCTTAATGTTGTGCCCATTAAGTTGGATCGTGCTCACCCTCCTCCTTCTGCCCCTCTCCATGCTCCCTAGTTTCCCTACCTTTACCTTGAATTGATTTGAGTGTTCTTCTTATGTGGGCATGTGATAGACCATCTACTGGCTTCATATTCGAATTGAGTACACTGGATTCTTGCTTCTCCATTCTTGTGATACTTTACTATGAATAATGCATTCCAACTCTATCCGGGTGCATACAAAAGATGTAAAGTCCCCATATTTTTTAATGGCTGAATAATATTCCATGGTATACATATACCAGAGCTTGTTTATCCATTCCTGGATTGGTGGGCAGTTAGGTTTTTTCCACATTTTAGCAACTGTAAATTGAACTGCAATAAACAGTCTAGTGCAGATGTCCTTATGATAAAATGACTTTATTTTCTTCTGGGTAGATACCTAGTAGTGGGATTACAGGGTCAAATGGGAAATCTGATTTGAGGTCTTTGAGGATTCTTCATACTTCATTCCAAAGAGGATATATTAGTTTACAGTTCCACTAACAGTGTAAAAGTGTTTCTCTCCCTCTACATTGTGCCAGCATCTGCAGTTTTGGGACTTTATGATGTGTGCTAATCTTACTGGGGTTAGTGATCTCTCAGGATGGTTTTGATTTGCATTTCTCTGATGATTAAAGATGATGAGTATTTTTTGATGTTCGTTAGCCATTTCTGTGTTGTTCTCAGAGAAGATTCATTGTTCATGTCTCTTTCCCAGTGACAGATGAGATTGTTAACTCTTCTTTGTTGATTATGAGTTCTCCATAGACCCAAGTTATCAACCCTTTGTTAGATTCATAACATGCAAATATCTTTTCCCATTCTGAAGGTTGTCTATTTGCTTTGATTATTGTGTCCCTAGCTGTGCAGAAGCTTTTTAGTTTACTTAAGTCCCATTTCTTTATTTTTGTTGTTGAATAGCCACTGAAATCCTCTTCATAAAATCTTTCCTTGGTCTGACATATTCAAGAGTTTTTCCCACATCTTCTTTAAGCATTTTTATTGTTTCATGCCTTAGATTTAAATTTTTTATCCATTTTGAATCTATTTTTTTAAATGGTGAAATGTGTGGGTCCAGTTTCAATCTTTTACATGTGGTTATCCACTTATCCCAGCATCATTTACTGAATAGGGATTCTTTTCTCCAATGTATGCTCTTGTTTGGTTTATTGGTGATCAGATATCTACAAGATGTTAGATTCATATTTTGGTTTTCTATCTGGTTCCAGATGTTTATGTGTCTTACTTTGTACCAACACCATGCTGCTTTGATCACTATGGACTTGTAAGAAAGCTTAATGTCTGGTAGGGTGATGCTGCTGGCTTCATTTTTATTACTTAGTATTTCCTTGGATACACGGGTTTTTTTCCTGGCTCCATAAAAAATGAAGAACTATTATTTCCAAATCTTCAACGTATGATGATGGCATTTTAATCAGGGGATTGCATTTCATTAGTGAAATTAGTATGTACTTCTTCTTTTTACCTGGGTCTTTTCCTGGTTTGGGGACTAGCATGTTGTTTGCTTCTCTATGAAGCAAACACATTCTATATGTGTTGGGAAAGATTCCTTCTTCTCAATTTTTTGGAATAATTTCTTCAGTATGGGTACAAGCTCCTTTGAAGGTTTGATAGAATTGTGGTATGAAGCCATATGGTCCAGGCCCTCTTTTGAGGGAGGGTGGTTTTCTTATTGTTTCTTCAATCTTGGTACTTAAAATTGGTTTTTCAAGAATTTTATTTCATCTTGTTTAAACCTATAGAGAGGGTGTGATTCCAAGTTTTGGTCCATTTCCTCCACTTTCTCAAATTTCTAGGTATAGAGTTCTTTATAGTATTCAGAGATAATCTCTTGTACCTCTGTGGCATCTCTTCTTGTTTACCATTTATCATTTCTGATTGAGATTGTTCGAGATTTTACTTTTCAGTTTCTAGTTAATTGGACCAAAGTTTTATCATTTTTATTTTTTTTTTTTGAAGAACTAACTTTTTGTTTTATTAGTTTTCTGAAAACTAGATTCTTTTGTTTTCAATTTAAGTAATCTCTGATTTAATTTTGGTTATTTCTTTTCTTCTGTTGGCTTTGGGATCGTATTGTCATTTTTCCATTTGCTTAAGATGGATCATTGGTTTGTTGATGCGTTCTTCTTCTGCTTTTCTGTTTAGTCATCTAATATGATAAATTTCAATCTTAAGACTACTATTGCTGTATCCCATGGGTTTTGTAAATTGTACCTTCGTTGTTATGTTTGAGGAATTTAATACTTTCTTCCTTTATCTCTTCTTTGACCCAATTATCATTCAGTGTAAGGTTGTTTAATTTCCATGCCTTCTGTGTGGATGAATGTTTTTGTTGGAGTTGAGTTCTACCATTACCACCTTGTATTCTATGAATATATAAGATATAATTCCAATTTTTTTAATTTTGTTAAGGTTTGATTTGTATCCCTGGATATGATCCATTTTGGAGTATGTTTCATGGGCTGGTGAGAAGAACGTATATTCGTTAGCTTTGAGATGGTGTCTTCTGTGTGTGTCTTTTAATTCCATTTGTTCTAGGATAATAGTTAAGTCTCTTGTATCATTGTTTATTTTCTGTTTAGCCAATATATCAGTTCTGTCCGAGGGGTATTAAAGTCACTGGCTATTATGATGTCAGGGGATATCATATTGCTCAGGCCAATTAAAGTCTTTTTCATCAATCTGGGGGCATTTAAGTTGGGTGCATAAATATTTAGAATTTAAATGTCCTCTTGTTGTATTCTTCCTTTGACTGGTATGAAATGAGAATCTTTTCATACTTTTGTGACTTTAGTTTCTTTAAATCCATTTGTATCTGAAAATAAGATTGCAACCCCTCCTTAGTTCTGATTTCCATTTGCTTGAAATACTGTTTTCCATACCTTAACCCTGAGTCTTAATTTTTCTTTCAAGGTTAGGTGCATTTCCTAGAGACAGTGCATGGATGGTTTGTCCTTTTTCATGCAGCCAATCAGCCTCTGCCCCTTCAATGGGGGAATTCAAGCCATTTACATTTATTGAGATAAGTGTGGTGGAATTCTACTCATCTTATTTTGTGAAAGTGTGTCACATAGTTTTGTTGTTTGTGCTATTGTGAAAGCTAAGTTTTGAATTTTTGTTTCTGTGTGTTTACTTTGTTGGTGGTCCGTTGTGATGGACAGTGTTGATAATAGCTCTAAATATTTCCTGGATAGCTGTTCTTGTTGTGCAAATTTCCTCAATGTTTTCATATCAGCCAAAGATCTGATTTCTCCATCAAATTTAAAGCTTAATTTTAGCAGGATACAGAATTCTGGGCTGAAAAATTGTTTTGTTTATGAATGTTAAATGTGAATGACCATTCTCTACTGCCTTGGAAAGTTTCAGCTGAAAAGTCTGTTGTCAGCCTAGTGGCTCTGCCTCTATATGTCAGTTGGCCCTTATTCCTGGATGCTTGCAGAATTTTTTCTTTTATCTTGAGTTTTGGACAGATTCATTACAAAATTTCTTGGGAGTCTCTGAGTGGAGATGACCCACAGTTCAATATCCCTCTAAAAGGAGTATGTTAGAATCTTCAGCGAAACTTGGGAATTTTTCATTTATGATATTGTTTTCTCAGGCTTCCATATCTTTGGGAATCTTCTTCTCCTTTAGGGATCCCTAGGATTTGTATATGTGAATGCTTTATGAAATTCTGTAATTCTCTGAGTGAATGTTCTGCTTTCTTTCTCTTCTACCTCTTTAACTATCTGGGTTAATGCAAGAACTTTAACTATCTGGGTTAATGCAAGAACTTTGTCCTCTAGCTCTGAGATTCCTTTTTCTCCATTGTCTATTTTTCATACTTTCTACTTTAAATTCCTGATCTGATCTGTCTCCTTCTTTTCCTTGAGCTCTGCTATATCCTTTCTATACTCTTCATATCTTTCATCAATCTTTTGGTTCTGTTTTTTCACTTTCTAGTCAATTACCTTTATTGTCTTTATCAATCATAATTTAAATTCCTTTTGTCAATTCAATTAACTGTTTATAGATGGAGTCTTCTGCAGTAGCTGCCTCATTTTTCCTTGGGGGACTTTCTCCCTTTTGTTTTTTTATATTGCCAGAATTTTTCTGTTTGCTCCTCCTCATATGTGTTTTCTTATTGTTCACCTATTTGCCCTACTTTTTCATTCTCACATCCTCCTTTGCTTTAAATTACCTTGTCTAAGAACTTAAAGTGCTGTTGCAATGGCCTCTTGCTATAAGGCCAAAAGGAAGAGAAAGGTAAAGAGCAAGCAGGGAGAGAAAGAGCAAAATAAAGAAAGAAAAGAGGAGGAAAAAAGTGTAGGGTTGAAAGAAAAGAAATGAAGAATAAGAGGTAGAGAGCACAGAAAGAGAGATTGAGAGTCACAGGAGAAAAGGAGATGTTTGGCATTGTGCTATGGCAATGCTTGCAACTCAGGGATTAAGGAAGTTTGGACTAGCTGGGTCCCTCACCATCAATAGCTCTTTACCACCCTGAGGAAAGCAAGACCCTATCAATACCAAATATATGAAAAAAGAGAAGAGAATTAAGATGAAAAAAATAAAAAAGAAAGGAAAATTCAGCAGTGTAGACTTGCTAATACTATCTTTTCATAGGCCAAAGGTAGAAGGTCTCCCTATACTGTAATTGTGACCTCCTTGAGCCTGCCCACTGTTGTGACTTATTAGCCAGACCAATGCCAAGACCTCCCAGCTCTCAGAGAAAATATTTTAAAAAGTAAAAAGGAATATATAAGGAAAATTGAAAATATGGTTGTTTCAGGTAAAGAACAAAGAAGAAAGAAGATACTAGAAAGAAACACACAACAAAAAAGGTAGATATCTTAGCTGTTCTATGAGAAGTTTATGTGGGAAAGATGAAAAAAGTAGAAAAGTCTCTACCAAAAGAGACAAAAAGGGAGAGAAGTGATAGAGAATAACAGAGAGAGGGAGAATAAATTGGATTGAGATACCATAACAAAAATATGACAGCCCTTGCTCTTCAATAAAATGGAAGTGGAGATTAAGACTACAACCAGGACTCCAGGTTTGGACTTTCAAGGGCAGAACCACTGATGCCTTGTAGTGACTTTTAAGGATGGAGCTGCTGACGCTTGGTTGGTACTTTCAAGGGGAGGCCACTGACACCCACTTAGGACTTTTAAGAGTAGAGTCACAGATGCCTGGTTCAGAGTATCAAGGGAAGAACTGCTGGTGCCTGGTTTGGACTTTCAAGGGTTGGGCACTGATGCCAGGTTTGTACTTTTAAGGTTGAGTAACTGATGCACAGTTTGGACTTATAAGGGTGAAAGCGCTGACACTTTTGTTCTGACTGTGGCTGGAGATCTTTCCTGAATTGGTGGTTCACAAAGTAGCTGGGACTACAGGAACCCACCATAATGTCCAGCTATTTTTTTCTTGTAGTTGTCATTGTTGTTTAGCAGGCCCAGACTGGGTTTGAACCCCAGTGTACATGGTCAGAGCCCTAACCACTTAGCTACGGTGGTGAACCTTCACCAGAATGTTTATTGAAGCTCATTTCATAATTTCCAAGTCGTGGAAGCAGCCCAAGTGCCCACTGACCCAAAAATGGATTAACAAACTGTGGCATATGTATATCATGGAATACTATGCATCATAAAAAAAGATGGAGACTTTACATACTTCATGTTTAGCTGGATGGAGCTGGAAAATATTCTTTGTAGTAAACTATCACAAGAATGGAAGTAAAAGTATCCAATGTACTCAATACTATTATGAAACCAATATATAATCACCTATACAGTCATACGAATGATAAAACAAAACAATAGTCAGGAAAGAAGGAAGAAAGAGGTTGGAAAGGGGAGGGTAGGGGAGGACAGAGGGTATTTGATGGGAGTTCACCTAATATGTATAATGCAATGGTACATTTCAAAATTATTATTATTAGAGTATAAATGTCTTACCAGAACAAATAAGTGAAGTGATGGTTATGTTAACAAGTTTGATGTAAGCGTTCCACGTTGCTGCGCTGAGATCAGCACAGGCTGGTCTCAAACTCCTGAGCTCAAGAAATCCACCTGCCTGGGCCTCCCAAAGTGCTAGCATTAGAGCAGTGAGCCACCTTGCCTGACCTAATTTGGCTTTGTCTTAATTGTTCAAGCACATGAATCCAAAAATACTTTGCACATTTAGGCACTTGTGCGTTGAATTTACCATTTTTGTTCCTGTCTCCCATACACTGCCTTAGAGAATAAGTTTTTCTACACAAGTTGTTACATCTGCTCAGGAAATAAATATCCACTTAGTAAGGTAGGTCACAACAGGAAAGAGAGAAGAGAGGAGTGTGAACTAGTTAAAAGGAAGTATGGAGAAGACCTCTTTTCATGAGTATCTTTTTGTGGACATGGTCATTTATTTGAACACAGAAAAGAGTTATTATTAGAAAAGAAAGTCTTAAGGTTGTCCCTCTTTATAATCTTGCTTTAATATTGTATATCTAGACAATCTTTACTCCACATCTATGGCCTGTAACATTTTTGTTTCCTTTTCAGATATGACGAAGCTTAAATCTTCTTTTTCTGGGTCCTTTATGTTCTTTTTTCTCCTTAAAGCAATGATATCAATGTCAGGTAAGAACATCTTTTTTTTGTTGTTACTGAGATAGAGCTGTGGAACATGGTCTTCCAGTGTGCAGTCTAAAGAAGCTTGAAAGTCATCACTCCATTCTAACATCAAGCAAAACACTTAAAAAATCTCCGAGAGCAGTGGCACCTTTGGCTCAGTGGGTAGGGTGCCAGCCCCATATACCCATGGTGGCAGGTTCAAACCTGGCTCCAGCCAAACTGCAATAAAAAAAATAGCTGGGTGTTGTGGCGGGTGCCTGTAGTCCCAGCTACTCGGGAGGCTGAGGCAAAAGAATCACCTAAGCTCAGGAGTTGGAGGTTGCTGTGAGCTGTGTGACACCACAGCACTCTACTGAGGGCAATAAAGTGAGGTTCTGTCTCTAAACAATTAGAAAAAAAAATCTCCAAGAGTTAATAATTTTTCTTAGTGCATGAAAGAAGTAAAATCACAGGGTTAACTGCTGCCTTCAAATTGGAGAGACAGGTAAATATGCTGAATTACCTCATCCTAGAGAAGAAATCCCTGAACAAAAAAACTTAAGAAACCAGTGTTGGGGTAAGAAAATCTAAATTGTAACTGTTACTCTGGTTTCTCTTCAGATCGTATAAATCTTTCCCCTTTTACTAAATTGTAATTGTTGAATTGCTAGAGGTTCAGGGGGGACCAGTGTGAGTGTTAAAAACTGCAGAGAATCCTAGTCATGGAGATATAGTCCACAATTTTGTATTTTACCCCCCAAATTCCTACCAGATGCTCAGAGTAAATAGAGGGATAAATATTTCTTGAAATATACTCTTCTTGCCAAGTTTGCCCTCAAGAGAAGCTATTTTATCATAGACTAACCTAGTGGTGTTTCCTCAGAGACTAACTGACCTGGGGGAAGGGAAACATTCAAATACAGCCCCCTCTAGCCATCAGGTCCCACTTAATTGGGGTGAAAGAATTGAAAAGCACTGGTGAAATTTACAGCCCAAGGGTAAACGTGTATTTGAAGACTGAGATCCAACCTCAGAACCGTAGAATGCTCCACTTGCCCCCATGAGTTATCTCTACATCACTAAAGCCCTTTCACCAGAATTTGCTTTACCCTTTACATGATGTTTGGCTGTCAACAAAAATTTGCAAAGTATACTAAAAGGCAAAATAACACACAGAACATGAAGGGCATGTTTCAAAACTAGACTTAGATATGGTGAAGATGTTTACTTTGTAGCTATTGCACATGGTACTGAGTCTCTGATTTGACTCTCAGCTTGCCTGCCGCTAGTATACAGAAAATTTATTAATTTGTGTACATTGGTATTGCAACCTGAGACTTTACTGAATTTACTTATCAATTCTAGGAATCTGTTGGTGTAGTCTTTGGGGATTTTTCTAGATACAAGATAATATCAGCAGTAAAAACTGATGCTTTACCTTCTCTTCCCTGTTGTGGATACTCTTTATTTCCTTATCTTACCTGATTGCTCTGGCTAGGACTTCCAGTACTGTGTTAAATAGAAGTGGTCACAGTGGGAACTCTTGTCATATTACAGATGTTAGGCGCAGCAGTTCTCAACCCACAGGACTGTGTTAAACGGTTGCCACATTAGAAAGGTCAAGAACCACTGTGTTAGGGGAATGCTTTCAACCTTCCCTATTCAGTATGATGTTGGTTGTGGGTTTGTCTGTCACGTATGGTCTTTGTCATTTCTAGGAATGTTCCTTATGTTCCTCAGTTGTTGAGGGTTTTTTTTTTTTTCTTTAATCATGAAAGGGTACTGGATGTGCTGGGGTTTTTTTGGGTTTTTTTTTTTGCAGTTTTTGGCCAGGGTGGGGTTTGAGCCCACCACCTCCTGTATATGGGGCTAGCACCCTACTCCTTTGAGCCACAGGCACTGCCCAATTCTGACTCTTTTTAATCTATTGAGATGAACTTATGGTCTTTTTTTTTTTTTTTTTGCTTCTGTTTATGTGATGGATTACATTAATTGATTTACATATGTTGAACCATTCTTGCATCTGTGGGACAAAGCTCACTTGGTCATGATGGATTATTTTTTGATGTGCTGTTGAATTATATTTGCATATTTTATTGGGGGTTTTTACACTTATATTCATGAGGATATTGGTGGGTAGTTTTCCTTTTTTGTTGTGTTTTTCTTGGCTTTGGTATCAAGGTCTTCACAGAAAGAATTAGGAAGGATTGCCTTCTTATTAATATTATGGAATAATTTCTATGGGATAGGTACCAGTAAGGTCTAGTAGCATTCCTCTGTGAACCCATCTGGTCTAGGGATGTTTTTATAGATTTTTTTATTACTACATCAATCTTGCTTCTTAAAATTGGTCTTCTGAGGGGGGCAGGTGTGGTGGCTCATGCCTGTAATCCCAGAATTTGGGAGGTCAAGGAGGGTGGATTGCCTGAACTCACAGATTCAAGACCAGCCTAAGCCAGAACAAGACCACATCTCCCAGCTACTTGGTAGGCTGAGGCAAGAGAATTGCTTAAGCCCAGGAATTTGAGGTTTCTGTGAGCTAAGACCCCATGGCACTCTACCAAGGGTGAAAAAGTGAGATTGTCTCAAAAAAAAAAATGGTTAGTTCAATATTTCTCATTATTTTCATTCAATATTGTGTGGTTGTATCTTTCCATGAATTTACCCATTTTGTGTATGTTTTATAGCTTATGGTTTTAGAGATTTTTATAGTATTCATACATGATATTTTGTATTTTTCTGATACGAGTTGTAATGTCTCTTTTTTATTTCTAATTGAGCTTACTTTGATACCTTGTCATCTATTCATAGTTAATCTATAAGATGTCAGTCAATTTTGTTTATCTTTTCAAAGAATCAAATTTTATTTTATTGATCCTCTTGAATTTTGTTGTTGTTGTTTTTTTGTGGGGATATTTGGGCTTCAATTTTATTTAGTTCTGCTCTGAGCTTTGTAATTTGTCTTCTGCTGGCTTTGGGCTTGGTTACCTCTTTCTTTTCTAGTTCCTTGAAATGTGAAATTAGATTGTTAATTTTTGTCTTCGGGGTATAGGCAATTAGGGCTATACAATTTCCTCTTAGGGCTGTTTCCACTGTATCCCATGTCCCCTTTGTCATGCAGTTCAAGGAATGTATTGATTTCCATTACAATTTCATCATGGACCCAAGGATAATTCAACAGCAATTTATTTAATTTCCATAACATTGTGAAGAATATAGTATTCCTTTTGGAACTGATTCCTAGTTTTCTTCCATTGTGGCCTTCAAAGATCATGGTTTGATTTCAAATTTTTTGAATTTACTGAGACATCTTTTGTGGCCTAAGATATGATCAATTTTGGAGAACGTCCTATGCACTGATGAGACAAATGTTTATTCAACAACTTTTTGGGTAGGATGTTTCAGAAATATCTATCTGTTTGATTCCTTTGTTCTAGTGTCCTGATTAAGTCCAACATTTATGTATGATCTTCTGCTTTGATGATCTATCCAGCTCTGTCAGTGGGTTGTTGACATCCCAGCAATTAGAATGCTACTGTTTGTTTGCTTAGATATACTAGAATTGACTTTATGAATCTGGGAGCTCTTGTGATGGGTGCATATATATTTAGTACTGTTATGTTTTCTTGTTTAATTGCTGTATTTACCATTATAAAAAATCCTTCTCTATCTTTTTTCATCACATTTATTTAAATATTATCTGATATGAGAATAGCTACACTTGTTTACTCCTTGTGGAATAATTTTGTTCATGCCATTTCCTTCAGTCTCTGTGAGTACTTGTGTGTTAGATGTGTTCCAAAAGACAGCACATACTTGAAGTGTTTTTTCATCCATTCAGCCAGACTATATCTTTTAGTTGAGACATTAGCCATTCATGTTCAGTGTTGTTACTGATATATGGGATACTGTTCTGTTCATTATATTAGATGATACCTTGTTTTGGTTTTTTCTCTTGTGCTGTTGTTTTATAAGTGATATTAGCTTTAACTGTGGGATTATTTTTATATTAATGAGTATTTATTGTGCTGATCCATAGATAATGCAATTCTGAGAATTTCCTGTATGGTAACTTTAGTAGTGAAAAATTTCCATAATGTTTACTTACCTAGGAAGTCTCTATTTCTTTATTATTTATGAAATTTATTTTTTGAAGATCTAACATTCTTGCCCTGAAATTGCTCTGTTTTTCTTTTCCTTTTTTCTTTTTTTTTTTTACAGAGTCTCATTACGTCACCCTCAGAAGAGTGCTGGCCGTGATGTCACAGCTCACAGCAATCTCAAACTCTTGGGCTTAAATAATTCCATTGCCTCAGCCTCCCAAGTAGCTAGAACTACAGGTGCCTGCCACAACATCTGGCTATTTTTTTGTTGCAGTTGTTGTTGTTTAGGTGGCCTGGGTGGAATTTGAACCCACCACCCTCTGTACATGTGGCCAGCGCCATAACCACAGTGCTACAGGAGCCAAGCCTGGAAGTTGCTCTGTTTAAGCAGACTAACAATGGGGTCCAAACACTTTCTGACTTGTAATGACTCTGCTGAGAATTCTGCAATTAACATTATGTGTTTTCTTTGTAGGTTAGTTGTTGCTTTCATCTTGTCCCTTGTACAATTTTCTCTTTCATTTTGAGTTGGCCAAGTTGATGACTGCGTGTCTTGGAGATGTCCTATTTGCTATGAATCTTCCCAGTGTTCACTGACCATCTTCTATCTGGATTTCTGAATCTTTGGTGATACCAGGGAAGTTTTCCACAATAATTCTCTTCAATAGGTTTCCCATTCATTTTGCTTTCTTTTCTTATCTCTGTGGAGTACCTGTAATTCCTATATTAGTTAGTTTTATATAGTTTTATATTTCTCTGAGTGATTGTTCATTCTTTATTTTCTTTTCTACAGCTTTGACTGACTGAGTTTGAGAGCCTTGTCTTTACCCTTTAGGCTCTGAAATTCTTTCTGCTTTTTGGGTTAGCCTGTTGCTGAATCTTTTTTTTATATTTTGAAATTCTCTAAATGACTTTCTCATTTCAAGTTATATTATATCCTTTATTATGTTGTCTAGTTCTTTTTTTATTTTATTTTTTGTTAAATCATAAACACATAGATCACGTATACATTCATGCATTAATGGGATACAGTGTGCTGATTTCATATAGAATTTGGAATGCTTACATTGCACTAGTTAATATATCCCTCACCTCACTTACTTAATTATTGCTTTAAGACATTTATACTCTATACTTAATACATCTGGTATGTACCCTTGCAATATGCACCACAGGTGTGGTTCCACCATTCTCCTCCCTCCATCTGACCTCCCCCCCCCGAATGTTCCCTCCCTCCCTCCTTCATCCTGGGCCATAGTTGTGATCTATCCTTCATATGAAAGTGTGAGTGATTGTAAATTAGGTTAATAATAATACTGAGTGCATTGGATACTTTTTCTTCCATTCTTGAGATACTTTACTAAGTAGGATATGTTCCATCTCCAGACACGTAAACATAAAAGAGGTAAAGTCTCCATCTTTTTTTAAAACTGCATAATATTTCATGGTATATATACCACAATTTATTAATCCATTCATTTGTCGATGGCCACTTGGGATTCTTCCATGACTTGGCTATTATGAATTGAGCTGCAATGAACAATCTGGTGCAAATATGGTTATAAAGTGATTTTTGGTCTTTTGGATATATACCTAATAGAGGAATTGCAGTATTGAATGGCAGGTCTACTTTTAGATCACCGAATGTTCTCCAAACTTCTTTGCAAAAGGAGTGTATTAGCTTGCATTCCCACCAGCAGTGCAGAAATGTTCCCTTTTCACCACATCCATGCCAACATTCCTGGTTTGGGATTTTGTTATGTGAGTCATTCTTATGGGAGTTAGATGATATCTCAAAGTGATTTTGATTTGCATTTCTCTGATGATTAAAGATGATGAGCATTTTTTCATGTGTCTGTAGGCCATGCACCTTTCTTCTTCAGAGAAGCTTCTGTTCAAGTCCCTTGCCCACAATGAAATGGGATTACTTATCTTTTTTCTTATCAATAAGTTTGAGTTCTCTGTGGATTTTGGTTATCAAACCTTTGTCAGAAACATAACATGCAAATATCTTCTCCCATTCTGAGGGCTGTCTGCTTGTTTTACTTACTGTGTTTGTGGCTGTGCAGAAGCTTTTTAGTTTGATCAGATCCCAGTAATGTATTTTTAATGTTACTTCAATTGCCTAGGATGTCCTCCTCATAAAGTATTCTCCCAGACCAATTTCTTCTAATGTTTCTCCTGCACTCTCTCCAAGAATCTATAGTTTCATGTCTTAAGTTTGAATTTTTTATTCAGGGAGAGTCAATTTTTGTTAGAGGTGAAAGGTGTGGGTCCAGTTTCAGTCTTCTACAGGTTGCCAGCCAGTTCACTCAGCACCATTTGTTAAATAGGGAATCTTTCCCCCAACTTATATTTTTGATAGGCTTATCAAAGATCAAATGATGATAAGTGTCTGGGTTCATTTCTTGGTTCCCTATTCTCTACCTCTCTGTTTTTATGCCAGTACCATGCTGTTTTGATCACTATAGATTGATAGTGTAATTTGAAGTCTGCAAGAATGATTCCTCCAGATTTGTTTTTATTTCTGAGTAGCTCTCGGAAGCTATAATTTTTTTCTGGTTCCATATACAACATAGTACTATCTTTTCCAGATCCTTAAAGTATGACAGTGGTGATTTGATAGGGATTGCATTAAATTTGTATATTGCTTTGGGTAACATGGACATTTTAATGATGTTGATTCTTCCCACCCATTAGCATGGTATGTTTTTCCATTTGTTAACATCTTCAGCTATTTCTTTTCTCAGTTTCCTAATTCTCTTTATAGAGATCTTTCACATCCTTTGTTAGGTAAATTCCCAAATGTTTTATCTTCTTTGGCACTACTGTGAAAGGAATAGAGTCCTTGACTGTTTTTTCAGCTTGTCTATTATTGGTATATATAAAAGCTACTGATTTATGCGAATTGATTTTGTATCCTGAGACACTGCTGTATTCCTTGATCACTTCTAAGGGGTTTGTGGTTGAGTCCCTAGGGTTTTCCAGGTCTAAAATCATATCATCTGTGAAGAGTGAAAGTTTAATCTCCTCTGACCCTATCTGTATACCCTTGATTGCCTTCTCTTGCCTGATTGAGATGGCTAAGACTTCCATTACAATGTTAAAAAGCAGTGGAGACAATGGGCAACCTTGCCAGGTTCCTGATCTGAGTGGAAATGTTTTCAATTTTACTCCATTCAATACAATATTGGCTGTATGTTTGCTGTCAATGGCCTGTATCAGTTTAAGAAAAGACCCTTCTATACCTATTTTCTTAAGGGTTCTGGTCATGAAAGGATGTTAGATACTGTCAAAAGCTTTTTCTGTATCTATTGAGAGAATCATATGGTCTTTGTTTTTTATTTTGTATATGTGATGAATTATATTTATAGATTTATGTATGCTGAACCATCCTTGAGACCCTGGGATAAAACCCACTTGGTCATAGTGTATAATTTGTTTGATGTGTTGCTGGATTTTGTTTGCTAGGATCTTTTTTTTTCTCACAAAAATATATTTAATAAGCTTGTTGTATAAAATCAAACACTTAACATTTTTAAGATTTCATCAATAATTCAATCTTATCAATAATTTAAACTCACTGTTATCTGAGAGTGCTTTGTATTTTGAAATATTACCTAAACTAAAAATGTATTTACATATTTACAACTCATGTAAATATAACTGAAGAACTACTTCAACTAATATTGACATTCACAGAATTGTAGCGATTTATACCCTAGAAGTATCATAAATTTGTCACCAATCCAATGTACTGTGACAAGTAAACAAAAAAGAAAAAACGTAGAGGGAAATATATGGTTTTAAAAGTTCTTTTACAAATGCTTACAAGATAAAAAATAATAGAAAACCATATATTGCTTTGGGTAGTATGGACATTTTAACAATGTTGATTCTTCCAAGCCATGAGCATGGTATGTTTTTCCATTTGTTAATGTTTTCAGCTATTTCTTTTTTTAGAGTTTCATAGTTCTCGTTATAGAGATCTTTCACATCCTTTGTTAGGTAAACTCCTAAATATTTCATCTTCTTTGGTACTACTGTGAACAGAAAAGAGTCCTTGACTGCTTTTTCAGCTTGGCTGCTGTTGGTATATACAAAGGCTACAGATTTATGAGTGTTGATTTTGTAACCTGAGACCCTGCTATATTTCTTGATCACTTGTAGGAGTTTTGTAGTAGAATCCCTGGTGTTTTTTTCCAGATGTTCGATCATATCATCTGCAAAAAGTGAAAGTTTAATCTCTTCTGACCCTATATGGATGCCCTTGATTGCCTTTTCTTCCCTGATTGCGATGGCTAAAACTTCCATTACAATGTTAAAGGGCAGTGGAGACAATGGGCTCCCTTGCCTGGTTCCTGATCTGAGTGGAAATAACTTCAGTTTAAGTCCATTCAATACAATATTGGCTGTGGGTTTGTGTAGATGGCTTCTATCAGTTTAAGAAATGTCCCTTCTATACCAATTTTCTTAAGTGCTCTGATCATAAAGGGATGCTGGGTATTATCAAAAGCTTTTTCTGCATCAATTGAGAGAATCATGTGGTCTTTGTTTTTTAATTTGTTTATGTGATGAATTATATTTATAGATTTACATATGTTGAACCATCCTTGAGATCCTGGGATAAAACCCACTTGGTCATGGT